>JBBKCR010025419.1:0-11862 GCA_037577295.1 Ladigesia roloffi | reverse complement strand
GTGTGTGTGTGTGTGTGTGTGTGTGTGTGTGTGTGTGTGTGTGTGTGTGTGTGTGTGTGTGTGTGTGTATGAGCAGCATTGTGCGGGCCATCGGGTGTGTACGTGCGTCCGTGTGTGTAAGAGAGAGTGCTTGTGTGTGAATGCAGGAGTGTGTGTGTGTGTATGTGTTCATGAACGGTACAGTGTAAATTCTTAGGCACTTATGGAAATTGTTTGAATCTATCAGCAGTAGGATTCTTTCTGCCAACGAAAACACAAGTGAATATCAGAATAAACTCAAACCAGCAAGATACAAGTAAAAAATATTTCCATTTTCTAAAACTTTATATTTTGTGAGCTGGTTAGAAAAACACATGTTTGGTTTCTGCTCAGTGCCTCCAGTCATTGTGTGGATTTATAAAATTCCATAAGCAGCACCACATAATGTACCTTAATGACGTAAAACCAGTCAAAACTGCTATTTGATTGTAGCTAAAATGAATATTGGACTTCCATGAGAAAATGGGCCGGAGACAATTATTGTAATATTAATGTTTTAACACTAACTTAACACTACTTTCCAGTGGAAAACAGTTTTAAGTATAATTTATCCAGGTGCCTAAGACTTTGCACAGTACTCTGCGTGTGTGTGTGTGTGAGAAAGAGAGTGTGTATATGGGCTTGCGTGCAAGAGAGAGAAATTGTGTGTGTGTGTGTGGGAGAGAGAGCGTGTGAGAAAGGGAGAGAGAGAGGGAGAGAGAGGGAGTGTGTGAGAGAGAGTGTGTATGTCTGCATGTCCCTGTTCCTTGTTCCTATTGTGTGCCTAATCTGCATAGGCCTCAAATTTTCCTGATACCAGATCATTGATTCCCCAGTGAGTCAGTAATATATTGCAAAGCATGTTCCATATTCTGTTGCCCTACACTGAAGTATAGAACACATACATTCATTTCCTGCTGTGATTGTGTTTGACTGGCATCCACTCTGGCTTACCTTTATAAACTGAATGATGCCATCAGGCACAGAGGTCTTGCTGAGTTTCTGAAGATACTCCACAATGTCCGAAGTCTGCAGGCCGACGCTTACAGCAGCATACAGCGAATAAGCGGTCAGCTTATATTCATGCACATGGTTGGGTCTGCAGACTGGCTCAGCGATGGCCACCAGAAAGTCCTGAGCATATTTATACACTGGCGAGAAAGCCTCCAGGAAGATATGGCCATCGGGAGCCTGACAAAGACACAGAAAGTGATACTTTTAACATTTGGTGTTAAAACACTTTCCAATAAACACAGACAGCCTTGGCAGCACAAGCTAGCAACAGACTGACTAAAAAGGGGTATTTGTAACATGACTCCATCTTACCACCCATAGAGGTCGAGAAGAGTGGTCATTCTTCAATAACATCTGCATACGGTAGTCTTTCGCCCCATACTCATCAAGCTTAGTGCTGGACTCGTCCACCTGCTTGCCTGCCGCTGCAGGAATGGCCTCCTGTGACTCAGTGCCCATGGCTTCATCGTCATCCTCATCCTCATCGTGATACCGTTTCTTGGACCTTCTCTCTGACAAGTACACAATAATATTTATCAGGACTCAAACAACATAAATCAGAATCCCCCCTTTGTTACTTAAAAAAACAACACCAGAATTACTATAATTATCTATAACATAGTTATTTAATATTGTTTTACTTTAAATAGCACATTTTACTTATTCTACATTCAGTTACTTACATAATGCACCTGCGCGTCATATAAACAAAACATGGTTTCCATGCAGAATTATAGGTCTAATTCAGAACCACAGATCCTTTAGGTTTCAACATTAGGCTACAAACAGAACTTCAGATCCCATATAGGACTTTAGATTTAATACAGAACTTCAGATGCCATTCTGAACTGTAGATCTCTCAAGGAACTGCATCCCCCAACATCGTTTATCACAGCATTTATCCAACATCGAACTCAACATCGATCCCATAAATAAATGTAGGTCTCATTTAGAACATCTCTTCTACAGAACTGAGACATGCAGAACTATTGAACTTATACAGAAATACAGATCCGATACAGGACTATAGATCCTACATAGAACTGCTCATACAGAACTGTGCATCTCATACAGAAGTGTAAATTTATTATTTCTGTCATTATTCCAAATAACAGTTGTTTATTTGCTATCTCTGATTTCGTACACATTTAAGAGGCCAAAAAAGCACTCTAATTACCCCGGTCACCCTTTTCCTTTTTGCCCATAGTGCTCGCCTTAACGTAGAAAAAGACGTGTTATGGGAGTACAGGGTAGGTTTAACGTATTTTAACGAAATAAACACAAACAGCTCCTGCGTGACGGAACCTCACACCGTCCGACTCTTCCTCTCTGGGTGAAGTGCGAGTTGGGAGAGACTCAGCTCCGCATCGCCCCCTTCCGTGCCAAATCTGAACAGCACGGAAAAATCCTCCAAGATTTCTTCCACACACAAAATGGACAAAAGTAAGATAAGACCAAATAAGACAAACCTTTATTAGTCCCACAAGTGGGATTTTTTTGTAAAGTATATGCAGATTAAATTGCACATTTTGTATAAAATACACAGTATTGAACATTCTGCGCAGCAGCGTCACCCAAACATTGCACATATTATAAATAGAAACATTACACTTAGTAAATTGCACTTAGAAGTATTGTATACAATACAAATTAGCGACAGCTACCCTGTGTATTGGTGTGCATTGGATGAGTGTGTGACTGTCTCAGATAGCCCAACTTGCAAAAACTCGCACGATGCACTCGCTCGGTCTCGCGTGCAAACTCTCGTTGGCTTGCTCTTGTTTCCGGGATATTTTATTCAAATTGCGGGCATCGGGGAGCCGCCATCAATGTTCGGGAGACTTCCAGAACCTCCGGGAGAATTGGGTTGTCTGTTGTTTGTACGTGTGTGGTCATCAGTAATAGTATTTTTAAAGTCTGACAGGGGTTGGAAAGAAAAACCTGCGGAATCTCTCACTCTCACATCGTGGGTGACAAGACATGCCACTCAAGGAGCTGCTTAGTGTTGTCAGAAACTCCTGCATGGGGTGGGAGATGTTGTCCAACAGGGAAAACAGCTTCGCCACAATTCTCGTGACATTCACCACCTCCTCTGTGTCCTGAGGGCATCCTAGAACAGAGCTTGTTCAGTCTCTTTCTGTCCCCAGCAGACCACACCAGGCCACCACAGAGGCATTTAAGGTCTACAAGAGTTACTTCCAGTGACGGGCAATAAACTTGTTTAAAAAAAGTAATATTTTATTTATTCCAGCCTTCACTTTTGTGCCATTAACTAAAAGCATTGTTGTAAAATCAAGACAATAACCCTGGCAGATGATAGAATAAATACTATTAAATTGAAAACGAACAGAAAACTAGCATCATAAGAACACAGATATGAAAAGATGAAAAGAAGCTACTAAGGTCAGGGAATTCCTTACGCAAGGGGCTGCTGAACAAAAAAGCCCGATCCTCCATGGTACTGAGCTTAGTCCTGGGTTGGACAAGGCGGTTGGAGGTCATACAACGGTGAGATCATGTTGAGGTTTTTGGGGTGAGCAGTTCTTTCAGGTATGTGAGAGCATTTCCATACGCACATCAGTGACCAATCTCATAAATGTTTTACAGCACAAATTCCCACAGAACCTCCATAATCTTGTGGAAACCCTTTTGTAGAAGTTATTCAGGCTGAAAACGGGGACCAAAGTCAACGTATTGGAATTCAAATTACTGATGGCTTTAATTCTCATCCCAAAACTTTTGTCCATTTGGTGTATTTTGTTATTTCTACATAGAAAACGAATAAAACTTTGTACTAAATACCATAAAACGAACTTATGCACCAATTCTCCTCCTTAGGGTGTTGACTTTCTGTACATTAATTCTGAATAACCTGTCAATTTTATTTACATTTACTCTCCTATCCAAAAACTGCATGTAGTATTTAGACGAAAATGCCAAAACTCTACTTTAAATAGTCTTAAAACTATAGTTAAGATGAACATGTTGGCCATTTAGAATTGTTTACTGAAATTTCCATTCTTTTATTTTAGAATGTGTGATCAGGAAAGCTCAGACAACGCAAAAACAAAGTGAATCTGTTAATAACTTTAGAAATTTTAGGGAAATACATATATTTTTTGTTTGTTTTCTATGAAGTATATAATTTATGGATTAACAATAAAGACAACTAGTTGGAATAATGAAACACAATAAGAAAGGACTTCATAACAAAAGTATAAGTAAAGTTTCTTCAAATTCAAATGTCTGTACAGTGTTTGACATACACTGTACATCATTACTGTACATGTTTTGATTATGAAAAACATTTTAAGAAAAAAAATACTATACTTACGCAGTATTAATTTTCCCCTAATGCTCTATAAAAGTATTAAAACATCACTGGATCCCAGACTCTCATGCAGGGATACTTTATTCTTTATTCTGAAAGTATATTATGTTCATTCAGACATAAACCTGGCAGGTAGGGTATGTAAAATTTACATGTAAAATGTAAAATTCACCCCGTTTCAAAAAGACAAAACACACTCTGATAAACTTTACTTATTTCTAAATGTTCTGTCTACTTAATTTTACAATTTTTTAAATGTATAAATATATGATATAGAGCTTTCTGTCTTTGGAAACTGGCCAAAACTTCCAGCCAATCAGAGAAATTAGTTTATGAGGCAGTGTTACGGTATTATCCTCAAGATGTTTTTACTTATTACAAAAGTGTTACAAAGAGCAACCCCAAAGGAGACAGGTGGGTTTAACAGTGAATATATCAAGTATAAAACAAAAGTAAAACATTGTCTTAGTCCACTAAGACCATAATTCTCTTTATTCAGTCCAGTCTGAGGAGGCAAGATGTGGATGGTCATGTTGCGCAGACGTCCTCAGTGACCTGGGACTCTGGATTCCCATGTAGTTCCACTGTGGGCTGGCGTGTCCAGATGAGAGCTGGGTGATGTCGCTCATGCCCCAGCATTGAAGACACAGGCCGAGTATCTGTAAGTGTACAGCTTGTTGTCTGCCCCCCCACTTAGGATCAGCTGTGGGGTTGAGAAAGAAAAAAAAACACACACAAAATTATTAGTTAAGAGAACTGGGTCCGTTCATGATATTTAGCATTAAACAAACAAACACATGCATGTATTATGTTACACAGACGTCTTCACATATTCCCACACGTCCCTGTCTTACCCCACAGTCTGTCCAGTCTGCACACATCACTTTGTCCTCATGGGCCGCCAGGTCGTACAGAGGAGCCTTACAGCTGCAGAGAGGACGCAGTTAAACACTGGAGCTGCAGTCAGGATCAGACAGGCTTCAAATGAAAACAAAAGAAAGGGCAACACACCTCCTGACGTCCCAGAGCTTCACCATGTTGTCAAAGGATCCGGAAACCAGCTGCTGCTCATGAGAGGGAGACCACCGGACCGCCGTCACCCAGCCAGTGTGAGACGTCAGAGACAGCTGAACCAAAGAGCCATCTGAGTGAGAGTGTGTCAGAAAGGGGGTCGGAGAGAGAGAAACGGGGGTTTGAGAGAGAGAGAGAGAAAGGAAAGAGGGAGACCAAGGGGAGAGAAAGGAGAAAGAAACAGAGAGGGGTGAGAGAGAGAGAGCATAGAGAGCGAGAGAGAGAAAGGAAAGAGAGAGACCAAGGGGAGAGAAAGAGGAAAAAACAGAGAGGGGTGAGAGAGAGACAGAGAGAGCGCGCATAGATAGTGAGAGAGAAAGGAAAGAGAGAGACCAAGGGGAGAGAAAGGAGGAAGAAACAGAGAGGGGTGAGAGAAAGAGAGTAGAGAGCGAGAGAGAGCGAGAGAGCGAGAACGAGAGAGAGAGCGAGAGAGAGGGAAAGGAAAGAGAGAGACCAAGGGGAGAGAAAGGAGGAAGAAACAGACAGGGGTCAGAGAAAGAGAGAGAGAGAGAGAGAGAGAGAGTAGAGAGCGAGAGAGAGAGGGAGCGCGAGAGAGAGGGAGAGAGAGAGAGAGGGAGAGAGAGAGTTTACCACAAAGGGAAAAAAATCTTTATAATAGCAGGTGTGTGTGTATGTGTGTGCGCGCCTCACCTTTAGAGCGAGGGTCCCACAGACGCACGTGTCTATCTGTGCTTCCTGAGGCCAGACGGCGGCACAGCGGCGAATAGGAGATGCAGTTAAACACCTTACTGCCCGTCTACAACACACACACATCACAGCAACACACTCAACCCTGACAGGTCTACCAAAACACCACTCCCTGACCAACAACACGAAACTATTACACACCATTCCCTGACCAACAGCACCAAACACAATCAAAACTATTACACACGGAGCATTTAAATATGAGTAAATAAGATACACATGCGATTGTTACAGCAAAATATAAAGGTATATCATTTTCCCTTTTACCTCAAATGTTTATGATCAGCAAAGACATGTTTGTTTGTGAAGTGTGTATTTGTCATTTTGCACGGGAGTTACAAGATCAGACGCTTTGTCTAAAATCATGTCCAGCTGGTAGAAACTCAGAAGACTCGCTTAAGGGGGTTTCGACAGCCAATTATACTGCCGATAGTAATGCCATGCAAACCTGCATTCATGAGATCCTGCTGGTGTGGGTTTCCTCTATTTCAGTGATGCTCACAAATCAAATTGAGTGTTCATTTATTTGCCATTTGAGGAGCCAAAACATGGCTTTACAGAAGCCAGGCAGATACTCTAATGTTCTAATGACAAATTCATGATGGTCCAGTTAACTGGGAGAAAAAAAATTACTCATTATTTTATGCAGAATATTTATTCTTATAAAATTTGAACTGGGTGTGAGTTTGGCTTCAAGCGAGCTGGAAGTACTGGATGTGGGTGTCACGAACACACACATCCAACATAGATTGTGTGGATTTTTCTGCCTCTCACCAGCACGCTCTTCTGGCCCCCCGTCTCAGCGTCCCACAGCCGAATGGTGTGGTCCCATGATGCACTGCACAGCTCCTCTGCATCCATCCAGAGCACCATCGACACGGCCTCGCTGTGGCCAGACAAAGTCATCACAGGAGTCTATGGAGAGAATACGGTCCATCACAAATATGGCCAAGTGGCATTTTTTTGAGAGGACAAAAATTAAATTCCAGTCCTCAGGGCCATTGCACATTTTTGCTTTAACCCAGCTCACATCTACATTTTCAGTTCAAGGTACACTGCTATGGAATAGCCTGCCAGCTGAAATGAAAATGCAAACACAGTTGAACATTTTTCAAACAAAACTGAAAAATTGGTTGAAATTTTTATTAATTTCTTTTTCTTTTCTCTTCTTTTCCTTTAAAAAGCCTAACCAGGGAATGCAGCTGCAAATTAGCCTCTGGCTAGAAGTCTATATGTAGAGCATCGGCCGCATGAAAGTGTAGCAATGTTATACTGCATCGTCCCTGTAAAATAAACGAATAAATAAAATAATCAAAGAGTGATCTGAGGAACGGATTGAGAGCAGCCTGTTTTATAAGTTCATTAATGCTTCCTGCACCACAGAAATCCACCAGTGCCCAGATTAAAGCTCTTCTTCACCGGTGCCATGTGTGCACTCACCCTTGTTAGCCCCAGCTGTTCTGTCTTCTGCTTTTTCCGTGGCCTGTTGGGCTCCTCTACCTCATCCTCCTCTTCTGTGAGAACTGGGAGAGGAAAAGTCAGTTTAGAACACTTCAGCTCACTTGGACAGACCATGTGTAGCCATTTTCCGAAAGCATTTGCTAAATCTCATGATGTTTTAATGGACTGTCCCAATTCATTAAAATCTGACATTTTATTAGTTAGATAAAGACCCGTTCTCTGATCATGCCTACATCCCCCACACCATGCACACAGACAGGTAGTAGTACCTGACTAGATATAACAAAAAACATTTTTTTGACAAGATGACAAGATGATTTTATGGTTTAATGACAGATTAAATATTCAAAACCCATGTCCCATCCCTACATCTTACCTGCTGACCAGACCTTCAGCATTTTGTCCCAAGACCCACTGCAAAACTGATGAAAAAACAAAGAGGAAACATCATTCATACATCAAATCTCTGTATTTCAAATGAACCACATTAAAAAAACAATTTCTGCACTGTGCGGACACAGAACACACAATATGAGCATCCTGACTATTTTACATCTGACAGTGCACATGAACCAGTTTCAAAGTATTATATACTTTCCTATAACTTCAGCTTGTACATCTACAGCCTAAGGAGTGTTAATGCTGGGCAGAATAAATACTTTTTCCAATAGACCTTCATTAATATATTCATATTTATTAAATCTATAATATAATTGTGTCTCAAATGGAACATGGCCCTGTTAGGACTCAGACAGGCAGCAGTACAGATTCAAAACACATCTGTGCTGCACATTATCAGATGTTCCATGTCATTTCTGGGCATTATGCTCTCATGCACACACACCTTCGTTCGCGTGGGGTCGACGGCGATGGTATCCACGCTGCCTGCGTGTCCACGGCAGCAGTGGCGGGCCTTCAGTTTGTTCCGTTCCGAGTTCCACTCCCACAGCAGCACAGTCTGGTCCAGCGAAGCAGTCAACAGCAATGAGCTCAGACCATCTGAGCAGAAAACAAGAACCAGAACCATAAGAACAACCGAGAAACAACACAGTGACAGCAGCTACTCAAGTGTCTTTCATTTCACCTCTCTTCACCCAGGCCACATCCTTCACCACATCTGTGTGTCCAGCGACAGTCATCACCGCTTTCCCTTCTAGAGACCAGATCCGCGCCGTCTTGTCATATGAACCTGTGAGGATCCTGTCGTACACAAACAAAAAGTGAAAGAAAGGCAAGCGAGCATCTGTCAAATTTTTATTGTACAGCCACAGGTTTGAGAATTCTTCCACACAGGCAGGCGTCATAAGATCAGAGACATGGAGATCCTATAGAAAGAATAATTGAGGCTGGTGCAAGTGGCTGAGGATGCAGAGCATTGCATAAGATTTTTGTTATTATTGATACCATAAGCTCTAAAGAAGGTAATGCTATTTTGACAAGAGATATTAATGTGATCGGTCATCAACAACATGCATATAAGACTGGTCAGACCCCTTGCATCTCTCTCACCATTCTGAGTCTGCATCCACAGAGCTAATCCAGTCATCATGCATTATGCATTCTTCAGGTTGTGGAGCCGTGAACTTCTGCACATACTCGATCTCCACCACTTCTTCCTGTTCAACACACAGTCACTGTGTCAGTGTGGCAAAAACATGCTTGGTGAAATATAAGCCAAATTACCTCCACACATACAAGCTTTATCAGATTACAAGAATTATGTGCATCATACCGTTGAGATGTTCTCTGTGTCCATGTGACTGGCCAAAGAGGAGCGCAGGAACTGCCTTTGAACCAGAAAATCAAACTCCACATGTTTGTGATCCACTGTAAAGCCATACGAGAAAATATTAACACAACCTATTGGGAATATCAGGCTAGTTAAAGATAAAGCTATAGGACCAATCAACTGAAAGGCACCACACATTGCCAAAAGTTTTACATCAACAGGAAATTTTATGACAAATGCATAGATTTTTATATGGAGTTGCCCACATTTTGCAACTATAACAGCTTTGTCTTGGTCTGTAGAATCATTACGTTTAAGCCCTTCACTAAAGTAAGGAGTCTAAACCAAACTCTGAAAAACAGGTGCACTTCAATACTTTTGTCCCTTTGGTGTATCATTCTGTGGGCTACACATATATATTTACGGGGGTACAACATTATGTGGATCAGTGTGACAGAAGATCAGACAAACCGATCTTGGCTTCCAGTAGCTTGTTGATGACATTGCTCAGGTCTGTCACTTCAGAAGCCGCTGGGATGGAGAAAGGAACGTCATCTACAGCATATCTGCAACAAATGAAGAATCACTAGTCCATCACATGCCTGAAGGCAATGTATACACACGTTTAATAACGACAGCACTAGCCAGGGGCATCTATACCGCCCGTAAGCACACAGTGACATGTACACAGGAGAAAAAAATAGCTAGGAGTAAATAAGTCGGTTTATTTACACCACGAGACGCCATGGGAAATCACCATAGCTATGTAGGTGAGGCTAGCTGGACAGTTCGACTTCGTGATACCTTTCTCCTTTTTAGCTCCGAAACATACACATTCAAAGTCAATAAATGCTCACTTTTTGTTGTCTGTGAAGAACCTCACTTGAAGCTGCGACATTTTGCTCCACAGTGTGTGTAGATCCGAAGATCTGTTATGAAATCCACATGTAGCTGCTGGTGCTGATCTTCAGCCACCACGCCACCACGTGTTTCAAAGTTCAAGCCATAGCAATCGATCACAGAACAATATCCACTCCAATCAGCATGACCTTTCCGCTAGTAATGCCTGTCGGTTCTTCAGTTTGGAACAGTTTTACAGAAACTGGTTTCGCTTTATTTTCATTCTTTGTTTGGTTAAAAATGCACATTTCTTTTATTTGGTTTTAATATACTAAAAATAAAAATAGCTTATTTTTTTAAATAGCTGTTTTTAATTAGATTTACTCCCATTGTCGTGCAATATCATCTCAGTGCACATTACTGTGGAAAAGTCACATGTGAAAAATTATATTGAATTTCTTATTTAAGCACTGAGTGTTTTTTGTACCTGCAGTACAATTTAATTCAGTCATTTTCTGTAACCACTTAATCATTACTAGTGTTGCGTGTACCTGGACCCAAGAGGTGTGAGGCAACAGCGCCATCGTGTGGCTGTTATTACTAAATACACTACATAAAACTAAGAATACAAATAAATGAAAATTACATTATGTAGTAAATAGTAACAGAGAATAGAGAGCGGAGTCTATCCGTGTATTCCAAAGATGTCTAACCCTTTTGCAATGAGGGACATATTCGATAAAGTAAAGATGCCCACGGGTCAAAAATACTTCTGACATTTTTAACCACTAAAGTTACATGAAAATACAGACAGTTACAAAATAATAATTGCCACAATTACTGTTATTTTTTAAATGGCAGTGTAAACAAATATAAGCCACTCGGGCAGACTTGAACAACTCTAAATCACAATTTGCGTTTCATTCATAACTGGAGAGTCAGATAACAAGATATTTCTGATATGGATGGAGACCTAGATAACATTAGACTGGTGCTGCCACCGTGTGGTGAAAATTACGTTTTTAAATGTTATGATTTATTTATTCTGACAAGAGCTAGAGAGAATTATAACACATTAGAAGACCTAAACTGGACTTTGAACATGTCTGGTGTATTCCTTGTGAAAGTCCAGTATTACTTGAAGTTTCCATCAGAAACCTGGTTTGACTCAATCAGCCATGTCATTAAAGTTATTTCAGGGGCTGCTGATGGAAGTTCGGAAATCCAAACAACGGCTGGATGAACCGAGGATGAATCTGGAACCGAAACCTTCTCCTCACCAGCTCACATAATATCAGCTACTTTTATAATAACAAAACAATTCTTGATACTTTTACTGTTTTCTTATTTGTTAGTACTTGTGCGACAAAATAACGCGTTAAAAAAACAACGCTGATTAATCGCGTGCCGTGGCGTCTCTGACTCTTGATCACGGTCTGGAGACGAGAACGCCCTGTTTGGCCCAGAGGATGTAAAGTCCCAGCCAGAACAGCCCGACACCAGCACCAGCGACCGCCAAACTGGATCCGACTCTCAGACACAAACTGAGCACCTGGGACGCACTAGCCAAGTGAAGACAATTAGGTTTTTATTGTCATTTCTACCATATACATAGTTAGGGTGACCACCCCCAGACAGACAAAATGTGGGACAAGTACCAAGTTTAAGTGGGACAGTGTGGGACAGGCGT
>JBBKCR010025409.1:0-11862 GCA_037577295.1 Ladigesia roloffi | reverse complement strand
CAGACTGCTACGGCTAAAGCTAATAATCTGTGTTTGTGTTCTGCTGAGGAAACAAAGTCACCTTCGACTTGGATGCCTTGGGGGGATTTTCATTTTTGGGTGAACTATCACTTTAAGCCAGCAAGAGAGTTTGAATATCTCCATTCATTTTGTTGATTATCCAGGTTAAAACCATGTTACCACATCCTCCAAAGAAAACAGACTTTAATCTGGTATTCTGTGATTTCATGTTATATTTGCTTGGTTTACTGGGTGTGTTTCAGTTGGGGGTTAAACAAGCTGGACACCAGCCCTCCAACACTGGAGATGAGCACACTTAAGTTAATATTTACTAATTTAGTACATTTTCATTATTAGAAAAAATATCACACCACATTTAGGAGTCATTCAAGGACCCACCTATACTTGCTTTGCCCAGTCTTCTCTCAATTATGGTTCCAGTCATCCCAGCTGTCTTTTATTTTGCTCAGCCTCAGCTCAGCTCAAATTGTGATTAACATTCATGAATGATTGGTCTTTGTGAGCACAGAGATAGCCTCATTTCAAAAGCCTTTTTTCCCCCATTTGTTCAAGCATTTCAAACAATCCTTGCACAAACTGACAGTAAAAAGGCACATCGATAATCCAAGCACTTGAAATAATGCAATTGTCAGTCCATCAAATAAAAAAATAGGTAAAAATTTAGTAAATGGTCTTTACTAAAAGTTAAACTACAAGTTAAAGGCAAACTACAAGTTAAAGACAAGGCCTTTATACCTACTTCAATTTCATCAAGTGTGTGCTTTATTCCCATTCCCTCTGACCTGTGATTAATATCCTGTCCTTATTCTTCATCATTCCGCCAAAACTCTGGATTGTTATCTGGATTGCAAGTGACAGAACAATAGATTTTACTGGTGTAGGCCTAAATGCTATCAGTGTTGGAGATTTCTCATTTCTAAGATGGATTAAGATACATTTCTTGGACATTAATCCTGCATGGAACTGGAACATGAAAACCAGGGAAATGTTAATGAGTCGTTTGTAGGGAAGTGGAAGTCCTGACTGTCCTTACTTCACTAAACTTGACCTTTTTACTGTTTCACTCCGCAAGCACCCTACTCTTTAATGGCTTAAAACTGAACAAAATACAGCCTGATCCAGCTCGGGCTCTAGATATTATAGGTCCTGCACATGCATCTGTATTCCATGCTGCTTATAGGTAAATATGGCTCAGTGCCCTGCAAGTCATCCTCTTCAGTGGACCACAGGGGTTCTTGTTGCAATGAGAGAGTCTCTCTTTCAATCCCTGATAAGATGAGCATATGTTTCAGACATGCTGTGAAAGGGATGAACCAAGCTGAGGAGGGTTTAGTAATTGCATTTTCAGTTGGATAAAACATGCTGCCACAAGATCCAGGGGAGCATTGCATTTAAATGGAGAAATCAGATAGGACTTGAACTGGATGAACAGAAAAAGAGAAGATGGGTAGGCTGAGAAGTCTTTTTCCTGATATATTGCTAAGTTTAAGAGCCAACAAAGAACATTTTAAACTGTTTTTAATCTAATAACAGTTATCGGAGTGCTTGTTCCTAAGCAACTATGGATCTCCGTGTTCCCACAACAGTCAAACTTATTATTACTCTTGTTACTCCTAAGGAAAATACTATTTTTTTTTACCATGGGGAACATTCTGTTGCTCCCAAGATCTGGTTCATGGCTGCCTGTTGTCTGACCTTATGCCAGTGCCTCTGAGAAGGTAGCTGAGACACCTGTCTGTTTGGATTGAGACACTCTGGAGACCAGAGCTTTCCCTGGCCTGAGGGGCTAGGTTGTAGTTTAGATTGATGATGACTGCAGGCCAGCAAAGTGAAGGCCTTTATCAGGTCAGAGTGGCTTATTCATTACACTTTGTGCATCCCTGTGTCTAGTTCATCTACTCTGTTATGCCACTGCTTGTGTTATGTGGAATAATGATATTTAATACTTTCTGCATTACCTAGTTCCTGGTGTGTATATCTCACTGAGAAAGGAACGAATAAACTTTGGAGAATTTTAAAGGAAGAATGTCCAACTCAGGAATGCTGACTGCAGTGATGTTGTTGGGCATCCACGACACACTGAGTTAGTTTCTACTGAGAAGATATAGGATGATTTCTGTAGCAAATAATAAATGGTAAACAGCCACTTCTTCAAAAACAGGTATTTTGTCGAAATCACTACAACTGATTCTATGGGAGAGTGCATGTGTTGACACTTAAGACTCAGCTGCATTGGATTTAGATAACATTCCTGAGGATCTGTTCATCCTGCCCCAAATCCCAAGATTCCAACAAGGATTTATTAGGTTTACTGTCCAAAAAAGTGTTTCTGTCTGCCTGCGTCTCTCCCTAAAGAGCAGGACATCAAAAGCAGGTTTTATCCATTAGATCAAGTTCCAAAAGCAGGATCTTACCACCATAATAGCAAGTGAGTTACCAACGATAATGATTGTTTAGTTGCTTCATTCACATCACCAGATATCACCATTAAAGCTATAGAGTGATGTCTTTAAATAATTACAGTGACAGATTTGTTCTTGTTTAATTGTGTCTGTATACTCCCACAAAGATTATGAGGTTAAACTTCAGGCTCTGCTGTAATTTGTGTGTATATACTCTGCCATTCAAAAGTTCAGTGTATGCAATTCAATAAAATCTAAATTGCAGGAAACTGGGTTTTGCATTAAAATACTCACGGGCAGTCTGAGGGTGAGGTGACCCCCTTACATTTCATAATTATTCGTTTGGACCCCCAAATTTAACATGAAATATTAGTTCGCCCAGTGCTGTTGAATCTTAAATCTTGAGCGAAAGATCTAGTCCAATTAATCAATAGGAGACTTGGCACACAACAACCCACTGACCCACCCACCAAACCATGCCCCCCAAACCTCGCCCCACGCACAAACCCCGCCCACATGCACCACCCTCACTTTCAAAAGGCTTCTGACACCCCTGATACTATCATGTTACAGACAAAATAAACCTAATTTGTTGGTCCTGTGTATTTTCATAGGTTTCAAGCAGCAAACATGTTTAAATCATTAGTAATGTATAGCACTATTATTAGTCTACCCAATTATTATCTGGCAGAGAACTCATTAAGCACAAGAACGTTTAAGCACAATTTCCAGGTCTGCAGATTTGCTGAGTCATAGGTTCTGCTATATTGCTGTAACTGGTCCTGTCACCAGTCAGAGGGTCTTCAGGTGTGTTCTGCCAGCGGGAACAGAAGGGCAGATAAGTGGAAGCATGGCAGGATATAATGTCCCGTCTGTCCCTACAAAAGAGGAGTCTTTGTTGAAGCTGTCACGGCAAGCCCAGAGCCTGTGTCTCAATTCAACACACCAGCCAGAGTGTACAGTATCATCCTGTTTGATAGCAGAGCTTAAACATTTTTAATTTAGTCTTTCTCAGACTGCTGGAAAGCCAACCTGTGGTTTTCATATTACCTTAAAAGTACGTGTCCTATGGAAGCCCAAACCTGGGACTGAGAGTAGTTCTCTTTGGCTGGGCTTTTCTGCTGTATGTTGTATCAACATTGATTTGCAAATCCTATCTGATTTTTTTTATTATTTTACCTTATTAATTTATACCCTTTTATACCTGGTGGCTACCTTGTAAACCCATGCCATCATGATCTATTGCTATGCCAGAAAACCTTGTGGACGTGAACCTGACAAATTCCGGCTGTTGAACCAGGAGTTCTCATAACCATGGTAACTCGAGCAGCTGACCTGGGAAAGCTCTCAGTCATGATGCAGTCTGTCAGGTTGCCAACCATGAAAGCTTTGCAGCTGTGAGGCCAGGTAAGTCAAGCAATTGGCCCTGGAGCCCTCATGGCTTCAATATAGAATCACCTAAGTATCACCCAGGGAAGCCTCAGCAGCTATCTCACTTCACAGAGTGCTGAACATATTCGGCATTAATTTAAAATCATACACACAAACAATACAATACAGTACAAAAGACAAACCAAACAATCTATACAATGCTAAAACTATAAATGATACATGAAAACACTTTTCTCTCTGGGAAGTAAAAGAGACCTAATGTTTGTTTCTCATACAATGTTCCTCTCATATAATAATCTTAAATATAAACATGTCATTAAGAGCTTCTTCACAGATTTTTGCTTGATCCCAGTGCACAAATTAATAAGAAAGTAGTAAAGAATAATAATAGGACCAGTTTGAGAACCTTTTGAAGCTTGAAAGAAATTTCAAATGCAAATACCGGTTAATCTGCACCCATCAACTCTTAAGACTGGAGACCCATTGAATGCTTTGACTAGGGAATTTATATGTTAAAGTTTGGGCACACAAACATTTACTAGCTATTGATTAATTGACTGGACCCTTTAAGTTCTAAAAGCATGTAACTACAACAAAAAGAGAGTTATGCAAATGAACATGTCAGGATTTTGTGGCCATATTTTTTTTCTATCTGATAATGGAAAGCCTTAAAATTAATACATTTTCCTTGTGTTTTATTCATATACTTAATAATGGCTGCGATTCTGATCAATCCCTTGATCAATACATAACAAATGTCGCCAAATGCCTGTCTTAGTCCTAGCATTGCTAACAGTAAAAATGAAGTGATTGGGGTTTGAATTTCACTAGTAGTCATCAATTTTGCATGGCAGCTTTTGCAACCTGGGCCTTGTTAAATGACCACCTACACACTTGTTCCCACAGCAATAATGGCACTTTTAGTGTTAGTGCAGCATTTATTTTATGTTCTTAATCCAGAGATGGTGGTGACTCTTTTGTCACCAGTAAATATGTTAGCATTTTTAAAGCACAACACCAAGAACCTTGTAGCATGGTTAATGGCTGACCTTTTGGATGAGTGTTTAGGGGTATGTGTGAGAAATGAGACTGCCAATGAGGCGACTAACACATAGCCTGACCTTCAGTGCATTTTCAAACCTTGGACTGTGTTTGTGCCTGGCTCTCCCTCTGTAATGGACATCTGTCTGTAATGTGTCACCAAGGACAGTCGCTCTACAGAGACGCCTTGTCAGAACCAGCAGCATGGTTTTTGGAATGTTCTGACACAAATTGAGTGGCGAATATTCCAGTGGCCAGCCATTTTCTTGGCTGTCCATTTAAATCTGCCATCTCTTTAAAGCTTTAAAGAGTTTTGGCTCTAACAGCACAATTCCCTCCTTTCTTCAGAGCATGCACTCATTTCTTTCCCTTGAGGTCCACCTCTGATGTGGGCAAGATGTAAGAATGAGTGCCTGCTCTACTGCATCAGCAGCCTGTGCCTGAAATTAAATATTGTTAAAAAATGTAATTACATTGATAACAAACATAAAGATGCGCATTTCAGTAGCAACTAAGTTACTTACAGAACCTGTTGTCTATTGTCTCATATAAAACGATCCATGACCTTGTATCGGTTCTTGCTGTTCAGTTACTAACACAGCGGACTGGGGTGGACCATGGAATGGAAAAGTTCAGCAATGTATAGATCAGATTATTTTATTAAAAAAAAACAAGATTGTTGATTCTCCTAATTAACAAGTTGGAGAAGTAATTAAAACGCCAGTTTGGTGAGAGCTTTCTTAATTAATGAACGATTTATTTGTCATCTGTTCTTTGATTTGAGGAGGGGATGGGATAATCGTGAAAAAATCAGAGATTTTGTTTTTAGGCAATATCGCCCAGCTCTAGTTTACACCTTTCCAGGGGAATTAAGTCTATGGACACAATCTGGAACGGGTAGGTTGACTGGATCAAGGTCAGAGGTACACGGGTCTGCTTACTTGGCTTCTTCTTCTTGATACACTTGGATTCTTCTGTAACAAACACTGAACTTCTGCCAGTAGAATCTGTCCCGAATCAGGTTGAGCGTCCTTTCCACCCCCAAGTGGGCCATGTCTAGATGTAGCTCTTTAAAAACCAGGGGATGTTAGGCTTTAAGGACCAGTCGCTGCGCTCTGCGGGTTGTGTGGCGGCGGAAGACGTTGTGAAGCTTCAACCTCTGCTTGAGCAGCGCAGCTATAGGAGGACGCTCTGCCTTCACCTCTGTCCTACTTGGCCTTCTACCCTGTGACTTATACCTGAGCACTCTAGCCAGGACTTCATCTGCTTCCTGTGCTCCAGAATCGGGTCTGGTGTAAAAGGCTGGTTTGTGCCCGAATCTTGGATGAACTTTACAGCACTAACCTGGACAATTCCAACACCTTGGCAAGGGTCTCTCAGCTGCACTGTTACAGACTCCATGGATTCACTTATGTCTTCCTGTCCAACTTCGACTGCTCTTCATGGAGTTGTCAATGTCCAGCGGCAGCCAATCAGCATCGGCGTTGGTCTTGTTCTGCAACAATTATGTGACCTGTGGTGTTGACCTTTGTAGTAGTGAGCAAATGTGTTAGCGGTTTATTATCAGTGTACGCCACGAACAAGGGGTCATGGTACAGATAATCCCGGAAACACTCACAAATTGCCCACTTCCAATTGCCAAAAACTTGAATTTGCCTGAATGCAAGTGGTACTTTTTCTCTGCCGGACTCAGGGTGTGGGATCCATACACTATCGCTCTCATCTTGCCTTGTTGTCGCAGGTACAAAACGGCATCTAGCCTAACCTGGGACACATCCTAATGTAACACAAAGGGCTCCGTGAAATTCAGGGTACCCAAGGACAGGAGGTCTGGTAAGTGCACCTAAGAGCTGGTTAAGTATCTCTGGGTGGGAGCTGGTCCACTGAATGGGTGTGTGTGATGGTAATTTGCCTCCATTCTATTTAATCTTTCTTTGTACCTGTGTTCCCAGAATGTGAAGGGCTAACCAGACTATAAGTGGATGGGCGAAATGGAAGAAGATGGGGATGAAAAGCCTATAATTAGAGAGAAAGCCAAGTATTTGACACACCTCTCCAACAGTTGCAGGTGTCTTTTCCTTTACGGCGCCAACACTGCTGGGCCCATTGTGTTACCTTCACCCGTTAACAACTTTCCCAGGAACTTGACACTAATCTGGAACAAGTCACACTTCTTTGGGGTCAGATTAGCACCATGTTCTTGGTAACAATGGAAGAGGAGGCAGATGTGTTCTAAGTGCTCTTTACATGTGCGGCTGTGCACCAGGTTAGCATCCAGGTACTGGAGGCAAATAGTGTCTCTGAGGCCTGCCATACAGCATTCCGTACTCCTCTGGAACACAGCAGGTGCGGAGCTCATGCCAGAGGGAATGTGCACCCATTGATAGAGCCCCCAGGGTGTGATGAAGGTAGGGAATGGGTGTGTCATTCACAGCCAACACTGCTGGTATCAGACTTGGTCTCTTTACTTTTAACTGTCCTTACGACCTCAGCACTGGAGGATTCTCTGGGATTCGTTGACATATTTCTGAACAGGTGCCGGGGCTGTCTGACAATCTGTTTGGAAATCTTGTACCCTGGGAATCTTGGTAGCCACAGCCCTTCTCCTTTTCTCATATCTTTAGTATCCAGCTTTGAGGTTTCATTGACTTTTTAGATCAATTCTTCATCTGTTATGGTCATTTTGTTTAGGATGTGCAGTAACAGATACTTAATAGAGTCACTGAGAATCCCAGTTTCAATGGAGCAGAGGAACGTCCGCTGGATTGTCGCTCTGCTGTACAGTTCATCCATCTCCTCATTTGCTGCTTTCCAGAAGGTAGGATAGCTTGTACTTCTGCCCATTCTCTCCAATATGTCCACTCCCTGCTTAGTGTTACCTCTTGCAGAGTGTGCGTTGGCACTGGTCAAGTCCTGGGCAAATAATCTGTGGTCTGTACTGGCATGGCACATGGAAGGGTTGCCCTTCAAATGTGGTCCCTCTTCAAATTGACATTCTCCTTTGCTTAGTCTCTGAATGTATATGGCTACATCTTTGTAAAACTGTTTGGTGAAGGCGTTGACTCACCAGCGCCACCTTCTGGCTAGCTCACCAAAATTAGTTGAAAATGGTGAGCCAACACTTTTCCCATGCTACAGATTTATTTTTTTCTCCCACAGTATCCTAAAAAACATAATTAACAGGAGCTTGACCTGTCCAGTGCCTTACCGCATACTGACTGAACTTCTTCTATTGTGTCTTACCAGAATCAGAACACAATACACTTGTACTGCAAAAATAAAATACCACAGTATTCCTGAAACAGTTTCTCTTAAGAGCAGTGAAATCACTGTCTCTGTATTTATACAGTTATATATTCATATACATCACTCACACTAAATGACAAGTTACAAAAATCTGTATTTTACTCTATGAACCAATATGCTAACGAACTACTGTTATTAACTTGTGAATTTCTCTTATGAAGGACATTTGTTAAACAAACACTTTTCAATCGCATTTAGCCTTAAGGACATGAACACACAGTATAAGACAAGGTCTCGGCCTACTAAGTGAATAGCTTTAGCCTAACTGTGTGGACAATACAGACTTTCTTCACAGGCTAATAACTGGATGAGCACATGTTCTCTGTAGCTCAGCATTACACCTAGCTCAGCACTGTGATTTAGCATTTCAATTCACCAAGAGAAAACCTTTCTCTGATCCATAATCACAATCACTACAAAATGTGTGTGCGCCATTTGGGTTACACCACATGGCCAGTCACGGTTACAAACTCTATACACTTGTAAATCCACTCTCCAGCTCAACACCTGTTACGCTCTGAGGCATTTATGATCAATTACAATGGTTGTCTATAATTTATAAGTCTTTTCTGAGCTTACCTGCTAAAACATAAATAACAGGAGCATACTCAGTGTGTACACTTCCTTAGCTCGTACTGACTGAACTCCTTATACGCTGCTGTCAGCTAGTGGTGCGTAAAGCACTATTTTCACCATCTTTCTCAATGTGCCTCAAACTCTCTATAAAAAGCAATGTAGAATTTCCAGTTAAACATCCTTATTTGCACAAGCATGTACCAAATACATACATGTACACACTATTCACCAGATTGAATGACACATGACTTAGGGTGCAATTTAGGGCTGAACAGCTTTGCTAGTTATGTTCAGCTCTAGTTAGATATGATAAAATACGATGACTAGTTAGATATGACAACATTATGCAAAATCTTTTCTACAGATCTGTTAGCTTGGAGTTAGCACTGCTAATTTCAGTCAGATAATGAAAGTCTAAGTTTACAAAGCAAATTACATAGCATCAAGTTTTGCTATGAAAACAATAATCAAAACACATGTTATTAGTTGAAAATTCATGGTAGTTTAATAGGAACTAATGCCATGAAACATGTAAGAATATCCAGATTACTATAATTAAAGGAATGTATTTTAAGGTCATACTGGTCTTTGTGGAAACCTGAGGATAGTCGATTTGAAGAATTATTTCATGGCCTTTTTTTAGGCATGGAATATAGACAACCCTACATCTCTGGCTATAAGCACTTCCATACAGCCTACAGCCTTCTTGCACTTCCTCTATGTTTCCCAGCTAATTTTATGCCTCTATGACTCTTTCAGCCTCTCTACCTCCCTCTCCTTTCCCGCCCCTTCCTCGGATTTCCCTGAGGGAGACCCCTTAAACTTGGCAACCCTGCACTCCTGTTCTTTAGACCTATTACAGAGCAGCCATCCTGGCTCAAAAGGAAGCGGAGCATATCCTGTTGAGTTTTTTCAGTGCTAAGGGTTTTTGTAGCAAACAAGCTGGAGAATTTCAAGAAAAGAGTGCACTTATTGTAGGTTTGTTTGTTTATTTGTTTGTTTATTTTACTAAGACAAAAGCCTCTAGTGTTGTAATGTCAAGCCCGTTTCTCGCTAATTATTTTTTGCGAAAGCCTTTTTATGTCAGTTTCCAATATACAGAACAGGCACGCTTGTACCAACAAAGATATTAATGACACCTACAAAGAACTAGGGCAGGTCTGATCACCTGTCGTTGCAGTCGTGGCACTGATGCTTCAGCATTAATATCACAACATGGCAGACAATTCCATATTCATAATTTAATACTTTTTATCTGTGCTTTATGTAAAGTGCTCATTTTATGATTATATATTTTTCTGCAAACAGGGCAAGAATGTTGTTCAGGCATGTTTTTGGTTAAAAAAAAGCTCTTTGACTTAAATACCAATTTTATTTGTCACATGCATAGTAATACAGGTACAACACATAGTGAAATATTTTCTCTGCATTGAACCCATTCACTAATTGACGCGCCCAGGTAGCAGTGGTGGGGGCACTAGCAGTTGGGATTTGAACCCCAATCCTCTGATTGCAGGGCTAACGCCCTAACCACTAGGCCATCCAGCTGCCCTGCTACCCTGGGAAGGATTTAGTGCTTACAGAATATTACTAAATGAAATTATTATGAAATTCACTCAAATGTCTTGCTTTTCTACAACATTTACCACTCGGGGAGAGAGCAGTGCATGCTGGGAGAGCCCTTCCCATCTAAACTCCGCTACAATATTTACTTCTTATTTTCAATCTTATAAATACTGAGGGTTCAGTTTTTATGGATTGCCATTCTATTTTTTAGATATATGATGATACCACACTTGGATCATGGTGTCAAAACAACACAATACTAAACTCTGCAAAATGCAAGAATTTGCTAAATTGTTTTAGTAACAGCATTTATAAAATCTCATTACAACATGTCTACTTATAGAGGTTTAATTACAGGGGTTCCTCGAGTTACAACACAGATCCGCTCTTAGGACGTGATGGAACCCATCTCAACACAGTTGTAAAATCGTAATCTAGAACACAAAAATTCAACTAAGCCACAGAAAAAGGAAAAGGACATAAATGTACGCTGTACTGTAGTCACAGAAAACATGGCAGAAAATGTATATACATTTTAACAGTCCAAAATGGTGTAACTGTACCGGGGGACACCAACTCCCTCACTCATAAGCAGAATTACTGCATATCCTACATGTACTGTGTAAACTAGTGTTGTATGTTGTATGTTGAGGCTGTTGTAACCACAGTGACCACACTGAAAATAACCACAGCAGCCCTTACAACATGATGGACTAGGTCTATTTATGTAGGTTCATGTCAGTTATCATGAAAGGCTTATGAACAGGCATTAGCCTTACAAATGCCACCCTTCATGTTATTTTCTTCACACAGTTGGTTAGGTTAGTAAGTAGAAGAGATTTTATTTATTTATTGTCTTCAATTCTGTGAAGATTTTGTACACGCAGGCTTGTTTTGTAAACTAATTATTTATATAACAAAATGGTGGATGCTGTAATTACTGTATATTTAAATAGTGTAGGACAAACACAATAGAGTTCTATCCATTTACTGATTGATACCGTCCTCATTTTTAGTAAGAGGTTCATTAGCTAGCCCATCATTAACACGTGTGTCGTAGGGACAGGAATTGTATTTCTTTATTTCTTCTTCTTTGTATGTGTGTGTGTGTGTGTGTGTGTGTGTGTGTGTGTGTGTGTGTGTGTGTGTGTGTGTGTGTGTGAGAGAGTAGGAACAAAGCCAGAGTGAGACAGTCACCCACAAAGCAAAAGCAGTGCTCAGCTTCAGTACACTTTGAAGTCTGTATCAAAGCATCAGAAAGAGAGTTTAGGATTGATAGCAGGCTTTTTTCTCACTTTCTTTTATGTGGCCTCCCTATGTCATGGAGAATGGAGGCATAATTTCACTGTCACAAGGATCCGTTTGATATTGTGTCATATGTGGTGCTTCATTTATACTGCATTTCAAGTAAAGGGTCGCTAAGGTAATACACATAATGTGGTCATGTTTACACACCGTACAGCTCCAAAGTTTTTACACATTAAGGGCCTGATTTTCACGGTCAGTCGCGCATTGTCTGAAGTCAGAAGCGCAGTCGTCTTTGGGGGAGGGGCCAGCG
>JBBKCR010025399.1:0-11862 GCA_037577295.1 Ladigesia roloffi | reverse complement strand
CCTTACAGTACTGCCATAGGTTCCAGTTGCAACCCCACCAGGATAGGACAGGAGTTGCCAGGGTTAGGGGCCAGAGGACTGTTCACATACCAGGTGGAATGGTTAAATTGGTGGCGGCTACTTGTGCCACCCAGTTTGGGGCAGCCTCATCTACAGTTCTTTTGGAACCTTTAGACAGTTTTCTCCCTGAGGGCCTCCTTGTCTCCCCTACCCTGGTACAGGTGCAGCGAGGCACAGTTTTTATACCTGTAGTCAACGTTGGACGGACACGTCCAACACTCCACCCACGGCACTCTGTAGGTCGGTTAGCCCATGTTACGGTTGAAGGTCTCCCAGAAGGGGTAACAGAGTTTGTAGTAAAGCTAGGCACACAGACAGCGACCCTTCAGTCCCACATGGTACAGCTTAGCTCGGTCCAGGAACAGATTCAGGCCACGGATTTATCTGGGCTCACAGATCCTGAACAGGAACAGGTTAGGTCCTTGCTTCTCAAGCATGAGCAAGTCTTTTCTGCCTTTGAGGGTGACCTGGGTTGCACTAACCTGCTGTCCCACGATATTCCATTACTGGATGACAAGCCTGTTAGACAGAGGTATAGGCGTCTCCCTCCTTCTGATTATGATGCCGTGAAGGCCCATTTACGTCAGCTGTTAGATAGCCAGGTCATCCGGGAGAGCAGTATCCCCTAAGCCTCTCCCATTGTTCTGGTCCGGAACAAGGATGGTAGTCTCCGGCTGTGTGTGGATTACCGGCAGTTGAACAGCAAGACACGGAAAGACGTCTTTCCCCTCCCCCGTATTGAAGATACCTTGGATGCCCTGTCCGGCGCCCAGTGGTTTTCCACCCTGGACCTCGCTAGCGGCTACAACCAGGTGCCGGTGACTGAGAAAGACCGACCCAAGACAGCATTTTGCACGCCATTTGGCCTATTCGAATTCAACCGTATGCCATTTGGGTTGTGCAATGCTCCCAGCACTTTCCAGCGGTTGATGGAGAGACTGTTCCGGGACCAGCACTGTCAGTCAATAATGCTTTACCTGGACGACATAGTCGTTTTTCGTCCAGTGTAAAGGAACATGTGCACCGCCTGGACTTGGTGCTGAGCCGCCTCCAGAAAGAAGGCCTTAAGGCCAAACTAGAGAAGTGTTGCTTCTTTAGGAGAGAGGTACAGTATTTGGGCCATGTCATCTCGCCGGGAGGTGTTTCAACAGATCCCAACAAGGTTGCTGCCATGAGTAATTGGCCCCATCCTACAAATGTCTCAGACCTGAGGTCTTTCTTGGGTTTTGCCAGTTATTATAGGCGATTTGTTGAAGGGTTTTCAAAACTAGCTGCTCCACTACATCCTCTGGTGGCTGAACTGTCGGGGACAAGAACACGAAAGGGCCAAGGCCTACGATTTGGGGAGAACTGGACTGAGGGCTGTAAGAAGAGCTTCCACGGGTTGAAGAACAGGTAAATGCATGCACCAACTCTGGCTTTTGCTAACTTTACTCTTCCCTTCATTCTGGAGGTAGATGCCAGCCATATCGGACTCGGAGCAGTGTTGTCCCAGGAACAGGAAGGGAAAGTCCGTCCAATCGCCTATGCCAGCCAAAGCCTCCGTCCTCCGGAAAAGATCTACAGCTACAGAACTACAAGCTGGGTGCCACAGAGCAGAGATGGTTAGCAGAGCTTTCAGCCTACAATTACACCATCCGTTATTGATCTGGGCATCTGAATAGGAATGCAGACGCACTGTCCCGGCAGCCCCCGGCCGAGGTCGCCGAGATCTCAGATGCGGTTGGAGTCGGCACAGTGGTGCCAGTTCCCGTGCATCAAGCAGCCTGCAGAGAGGTCCAGCCCCAGGTGGTTCAAGCGAGTATGTCCGTTTTCTGCTTCCGGACCACCGCCGACATGAAAGCCCTGCAAGCAGCCGATCCAACAATATCCGCTGTCCTTCCGTTCTGGCGCGAACAGAAGCTGCCCAACCCTGTAGCTCGGGAGGGGTTACCTGGTCCTGCGAAGGTGTTGTTGAAGCAGTGGGATAAGCTGGTTGAGATCCATGACCTGCTATACTGGTGCTTTCATCGACCTGATGGTGGAGAAGAGGTCTATCAGTTGCTGCTGCCAGACTGTTTGAAGGAGGACGTGCTGCTGCAGCTCCATAACGAGCATGGCCACCAAGGGGTAGACCGGACCACACAGTTGGTGCGACAGCGTTGCTACTGGCCTGGTATGGAAGAAGACATCAAGCAGTGGTGTCACAAATGCGAACGTTGCACCCTTGCTAAGGCTGCACAGCCCAAGCTCCACGCACCTATGGGACACCTACTGGCCTCCCGTCCGAACCAAATTTTGGCTGTGGATTTCACCCTGTTGGAGAGATCACGAGATGGTAAGGAACAAGTATTAATTATGACTGATGTGTTTTCTAAATTCACACAGGCTGTTCCTACCCATGATCAGAGGGCGACTACTGTGGCTCAGGTGCTGGTCCAGGAATGGTTTGTCCGATTTGGGGTCCCTGCTTGTCTCCATTCCGATTAGGGCCGCAGTTTCGAAGGTACCGTCATCCATCAGCTGTGTAAGTTATATGGGGTCCAGAAGACCCAAACCACACCCTACCACCCGCAGGGTAACGGTCAGTGTGAACGTTTTAACCGCACTATGTGTGATCTGCTGCGGACACTCCCTGTGGAACAGAAGAGCCATTGGCCTGAGTACTTGCCTCAGCTGGTGTTTAGCTACAACACCACTATCCATCAGTCCACCGGTGAGTCCCCACATTTTTTAATGTTCGGCCAGGAGCCACAATTACCCATTGACTTTTTGTTGGGTAGGGTACCGGAACCAGAGTGTGGTAGAGTGAGTGACTGGGTGCAAGAACACCAGAGGTGCATGGAAGTGGCCTTCCGTGGTGCCAGGGAAAGAATGAAAACTGCAGCCATGCGAAGGAAGGACCGACATGATCAGAAAAACCTGAGCGACCCCTTAGAGGTGGGACAGTTGGTTCATATCCGGGATTATACTTTGAGGGGTCGTGTCAAGATTCATGATGCGTGGAGTCCTCTTGTATACCAAGTCCTCCGAGCACCATCTCCGGGAGGGGTTGTGTACTCCATAGCACCCGTGGATGACCTGACCAAGAGCCGGCAGGTACATCGGACCATGTTGAAGCCCGCTCTGCACCAAGGTGCCCCAGAGCCACCCAGTGCACCCGTGAGACCCCAACATATGGAGGGAGAGGAGCAAGAAGTGGAGGTAGGGCAGTGGGTTCCTGTGGAGGTGACTGGGTTCATAACACTGCCGGCCCTAACTAACTCAAATATCCTCCAAGCTGAAGCCTCCGAGGTCGTCCCGCTCCCTGCACAGGCTGAAACACCCCTAGGGACATCGGTTCAACCACCTGCACCTTCAGCCCAGGTAGATGCCGATCTAAATGGTGGCCTACTAGCACCTCGCAGAACCTCTCGGACCACTGCGGGAAGGCATGGAAACCCTCATCATCTGCCAGCATCAGTCGGGAGCAGAGCAGATGGGGCTATCAACTCCCGGCTACTTGGGACTAGTAGTGAGGTCTCTGTAGTTTTTCGACCATGGTGTTAGACTCGCTGTGGCCGTAGTTTTGCTGTTGTCTCGTACACTCTCTCTCCCTGATTTTATACACAGATACAGGAATACATTTCTTGGTAGAGGGCATGCTAGGTTATCTGCGGGATGCCGATACAAGAAGGGGGGGTAGAATGTAATCAGCAGGTGTCACTGTAGGCTAGCCCTGCTCTCTTCACAGCCCCCGTAGCGCAGATCCAATTTGACACGCCCCCAAGTAGCATTTTGGTGGCTAATTAGCCATTCGGGTATAGAGCCCTATAAAAGGGCTTCCAAAGGTAGGACAGGGAGGGGACTTGGCGTGCTGCATTGTGCTGGGGTCCTCATTGTGTCCGTTGAGGAAGGTTCTGTGGCATTTTGTATTGCCTACTGGTCGTGTGCTGCAGAGTACTCAAGGCCCCGGAGAAACGAGAGCACTCTTGCTACCGGCAGAATCTGGCAGCGTGCCCACACTCCGCCCAGCTGGGTCCCATGGACACGAAGCTCAGGACGTCAGGTGCCACGGTTTAGGCCAGAGGGGGGAGCTAGATGCACTGAGATTTTGCCACTGCTGCTTTGCCTGTTGTAAAATTCTAAATTTCATCACGCCAGCCTGCTGTGTGTTGTGGGCTAAGCGTGCGGGGGCCGCGTATTTTTAAAAAATATTTTCTTTGTTTTGTGTTTTAGTGTCTATTCACCATCCAATTGTCCTTGGGGAGAGTTCTGGCTGCCACCATTCATTTAACAGTGGCACAATAAAGTATTTTATACTTGTGTCTTTTAGAACCTCTTGCAGCCAGTAATCTGTGCTTGTTTTCGATTCATTTTATAGCTGTGTATTATACGCCAGCGTGTCTACGGGGCAGGTCACATGGTCTGGGTCCTCCTGCACTGCGCATGAATTTTGTAGTGGTAATGAGCACCTCATCATTTGCTGTGAACACTTTTGGAGTGCAATGTATGGAAGTGTGTATGTTGTGCTTGTGATTGTGTGTGAAGGAAACCACCAGAACTGAGAGCACGTTGAGGGTTGGTCGCACTCTTCCGGACAGGTAACTTGCCTCATTATTTATTTTTATTTCATATTCTAAGGTTGTATTACCCTGTGGAGTGGTGGTGGCAGTTTCTAACCCCCCTGAGTGACCTGTGTGGGTAACTGGATGGTGATAGTGAGTTTTATGTCTGTTCTGCATTTACAATTTGTTTTCTCTATTCTTGAATTGTTAATAAAATTATACTTTGTTTTACTGGCACATCTCGTCTCTCTCTCTCTCTATTGAATACTTACTTTAGCGGGGAAGCTCTTGTGTTAAAGCAGGGGTGAGAGCTCACCAGACATGGTAGAATATCTTGTGGTGTAAGGCCACAGGTGTCGAAGTCGTACACATTTAACAATAAGCCTTAAATAAACAACCGAGGGTCACACTATGACCACATCATCTCAGCAAGTGTCTTGGCTTGCCTATCAGATATTATCACATGGATGAAGAATCACTTTTAATGTGTAGTATGGGGGTTATGACATAGGGCACTCTTTGGGTTTTGATTTATTTGTGCTCTCCTCTGATTCGTCTTTGTCCATTTTTTTAATTTATTTAGCAGGGCTGGATTCCCATTAAAAGTAATTCAGACTGGCATATAAATGAACACCTGGGGCAGTGTTTGATGGCTGTTAACCTGTTAGCATAGCCACATCTGGGTGCTTAGTCTCGGCTGTAAGGTATGTTTAAATTACTTCTCTCCTCGCCTTTCATTTTTTTGAAAGTATTTAGAATAGTTAAGGGAGTTTTCTGGTTCTAATAGGGTGTGAGCAAGTTGGTGTTGGTAGAGCTGTGGGTGATAGAGCTCTTACAGTTATGAGCCAACTAAGCTATGTTAACCTTTTTGGACAAGGTGTACCTGAATTGAAGGAGCTATTTGGAGCTATCCAAACATAAATATTTTTTTTGTGGTTTGGTTCATTCGTAATGGAAATGCTTCTGTTTTATCAGCGTTTCACCTAAGATGTCTGCTGCCTGGGATTAAAAGTTGTGAACTGGTCATCTAAACTGTGAGAGGTATGTTTTAGCTGTGTTACTTATTGGAGGTCTGGATTTGCTAGCCTTCAGGTAATGTTTTGCTGTACTGTTACTTGGATAGCGTTGATGTAACTTTCAAATGAATTCATGTTTCAAATGAAGCAGTGTTTAAGCTTTTAATGTTTTTTTTTCCTTTTCCTTTTTTGTTTAGGGTTGTACAGTTTTGAAAATTGTCAGTTGCTGTTCTATAGAGTGTTTATGGATACAGGTGCTGCTCATAGTTTTTTTATTCCTCTAGCCTATGGCCTGTATGTCAGAAACAAACAGCCCAAGGTGTAGTGTGTGTGTCCCACAGTTTAGGGGATTATTGTTTTTGTTTTGTTTGTTTTGTTTTTTTGTTTGTTTGTTTGTTTGTTTGTCAGACTCTATTCCTCAAGTAGTAGCCAACAAGTTGGGCCTATAGATTACAAGGTTGTAGGCAACTGTGTGCTTTGAGCACAGTCAATTATAACTATTTATTTTCCTTTATAGAGTGCTGTGAATTGTGATCTATTACAAGCACCCTAAGTGGTGGGGTTGCAGTGCAGGGTTGTGAACTTGTGTGTGTGTGTGTGTGTACACTATGAACAGAGTTTGTAATCTTCACATGTGATGTTGAATTGTATGTTTACCTATGCCCATCTGTTTTACCTAGTAATTTCATGACTGTGTAGTCCTTAGCCAGTGCCAGGGGTTACAACTTGGCGCAGTCGGCACGTTCGTCTCTGCAAAGTGTCACTAGGTTGGTTAAATTGAGCAGTACCTGTGTGTGTGTGTGTGTGTGGACGGGTGTGTGTCTAGAGAACAGCAGCTGGCAGCGAAAATGAAAGACCTTCTGGGAGAGGTGCTGGGATAATGTTAGTGGGACTAGTGCACAACCTGTTCGGCGTGAACAAGCCCTGTACTTACCCTGGAAGTGTCGGTGCCCCAAGTTCTCTGGTTCTGTATCAGCTGGGTCTCTGTCTGTTGAAGAATGGGTTGAAAAAGCGCAAAGCTCTATCAGATCAAGGTTTATGTCTGAACTTGATAAAGCTATGTTTTTGTTTGATCATTTGGAGGGGGAAGCTCGAAATGAAATTAAGTATTGACCTACTGTCCTTCGAGAAGACCATAATGCTATTATTAAAGTGCTGAAAGAAATGTATGTTTGCACCAGGTCTTATGTATTTTGACAGCAGCGTTTTTTTATCCGAAAACAGAGGAAGAATGAAAGTTTGTTTGAGTTCTCTCATGCTTTAATGGAACACATGGGTATAGTAAAACTGTCAAAAGAAGATGTTATAAGTAATCCTGACATTGTATTGAGGGATCAGTTTAGTGAGAATGTTTGCGACCCTATGTTACGTAGGGAACTAAAGAGGCTGGTACGGGCAGATAATAGGTTATCTCTTTTAGACCTAAGAAAGGAAGCTATTAGTTGGGTGGAAGAGGGTCAGGCGAGTCGTGATCGCAGCCATTGTGTCCCAGGTCAGAGTAATGATGTTCACATGGCATCTCAGTGTGTGGCTACGACTGTCCAATCAGCAGCTAAAAGATCTGGTTCTTAAGCAACAAGCCCAGTTGGACCTGCTGGTCAGGCAGCTAGGGCATTCAAGTGGTAAATCACACGTCCCTGAGACATATGGGGTTGGGGGTTTTAAACTGATGCCTGATGGTCAGCCCACTTGCCTTAAATGTGATAAACCTGGGCACATTGCCCACTATTGCGAAACTGCCTCTTCATCTTGTAATAGGTCAGCCCCCCAGGTGCCTCCCAATGACCCCTCCTCCCAGTCACTAGGCCCTGACAACTCTGTTAGCCAGACGGGAAACTACTAACTCCCAGTGTGCAGACACTGGGAGGGGATGGCCCTGGCTCTTTGCACTCCCATTCTTATGATAAGTTATTCAGGACCTGTCCGGTATTATGTGTTTCTATGGGGGGCATAACAGTCCCCTGTCTTGTTTACACTGGTTCAATGGTGACCACCATCATTGAAAGTTTATTTCATGAATATTTACAGCATCTGCAAAGAAAAGATTGCAATTGGTTAGGTCTCAAAGCTGCCAATGGGATATATATCCCTTATGTAGGTTATATAGTATTAGATGTAGTAGTGTTGGGACGGTGTATCCCAGGGCGGGGGGTATTGATTTTAAAAGATCCAGAGAATGTTAGCTACACCAGGTATTTTGGGGATGAACTTACTTGGGGACCTTTTTCCCCTTCAGTGAGATCTGCAGCTCCAGTAGCATGTCAGGCATTACAGTATTGTGAGAAGATCAAGGCCATTTTAATGCACCTAACCCCTTTAGAGTTAAACTTTATGGGAAGACTCCCATTGATCTTGAAGCGGGGGCCCTCACTATGGTCCCAGTGACGTGTCCACAACTAGATTCTGCAGAGTTTCTACTTGAGCCATTAGGATTTGAAGATGAGCAATTACCAGAAGGGGTACTGGTGTCCCCTACTCTGGTCTCTGCAAAAAAGGGCCTTTTGTGTGCACCCGTTGTTAATGTCGGGAATACTGCAGCATGGCTTCCTCCTTGTTGCACTATAGGCACGGTTCAAGTTGTCATCGTATCCTCAGCAAGAACCTCTACCTCGATTTCTCTTGACCCATTAAGGGAAAAAGATCAGGTTTACATCTCTACTCAGGAGGCAGTGACATGCTCAGGTACTGACTAATCCATTTTTCCTGACTTTCATGGGTTGTTGCCCCAGCAGGCTGTTCAGGCTCAATCTCTTTTTGCTCAATACCGTAGTATCCTTTCCCGAGGAGATGGAGACTTGGGATGCACCTCTCTGATCACTCATGAGATTCCACTGTTGGAGAGTGTTCCTGTACGACGAATTCCACCATCTCAGTATGAAACTGTAAAGGCACATATTCGGCAGCTGTTGGATAGTCAAGTCATTCGAGAAAGTAGCAGCCCTTACTCTCCTATCGTGTTGGTGACCAAAAAGGAAGTGAGTCTTCGTCTTTGTGTAGACTATAGACAGATAAATGCTAAAACACGCCGTGACGCATATCCCCTCCCGCAAATAGAAGAATCTTTGGACACATTGTCAGGGGCAAGGTGGTTTTCCACTCTAGATCTTGCAAGTGTTTATAATCAGGTCCTGGTGGCTTAGCCAGATAAATCCAAGACCGCATTTTGTACGCCGTTTGACCTATTTGAGTTTAATCACATGCCATTTGGACTTTGCAATGCCCCTGGCACTTTCGAGCATTTGATGGAGAGAATGTTTGGGGATTGTCGCTATCAGTCTGTTTTATTGTATTTAGACGATGTGATTGTCTTTTCTTCTACTGTCAAGCAACATCTTTAGAGGTTAGAAGAGGTGTTTGCCCGACTGCAAAGACAAGGGCTGAAAGTGAAACTATCTAAATGCCTGTTCTTTCAACAGCAGGCTATCTACCTGGGGCATGTGGTGTCGGCTGAGAGACTGTCTACTGATCCTGCCAAAATCGAGGTGGTAAAGGAATGGAAATGTCCAGGACATCTGGTGGAGCTACGATCCTTCCTTGGCTTTGCGAGCTACTACCGAAGATTTGTGGAGGGGTTCTCAAAGCTTGCAGCCCAATTGCACCATCTTGTCAGAAAGCTTAGTGGACCTCATAGGAAGGGAAAGACCTCCCCAGTTTCTTTGGCATCTGAATGGGATGAGGATTGTGAGCAGGCTTAGAAGAAGAAGTTGATCTTCGCTCCAGTTTTAGCTTACACAGACTTTAAGAAACCATTTATCTTAGAGATGGTGGTCTTGGTGCAGTCTTTTTACAAGAGGTGAAGGGAAAAGTGCGCCCAGTTGCATTTGCTAGCCGAGGGCTCAGACCAGCGGAACGAAACATGGAGAATTATAGCTCCATAAAATTGGAATTGCTCGCAGTAAAATGGGCAGTAACTGAAAAATTTCATGAATATTTGCTGGGTAACCACTTTACCATTTTAATGGATAACAACCCCCTCAGCCATCTCCAAACTGCAAAACTGGGCGCTACTGAGCCTCTCAGTTGGCCTCATTTAATTTTACAATCAAATACCGCCCAGGTAAGAGTAATCAAAACGCAGACGCTCTGTCCCGACAATATTTACAGCGTTTTACCTTTGGGACAGAGGTCCCGGCATTACCTGGTGTTACGCAGCAGTCCACAGTAGGAGGTCAATGTGCAGAAGTAACTGCCTTAGCAGGGCATACGCCTGAGGAACTGAGCCTATTAAAACAAGCCGATCCGGTCATCGGGCCGGTGTGTAAGTACTACCAAGAGGGGAGACGGCCAGGGGCAGTGGAGTGTGCTGCCCTTTCCACAATGCAAAGCATTGATTGTCAGTGGGACCGCTTGGCCATACAGGAGGGAATGTTGTATCATCTGAGTCACCCATCAGGGGGAGGTCCAGATATTTACCAGCTGCTCCTTCCACAGGACCTGCAAAAGGAAGTCTTGTGAAGTGTCAATGATGAACAAGGGCACCAAGGCACAGAGAGGACATTGCAGCTCCTCCGAAGTCGATGTTACTGGCCAAGTAGGACCAAGGATGCTGAACGATGGTGTCAGCAGTGTCGTCGGTGTGTGCTGGGGAAGGCCGTCCAACCCAAAGTTAGAGCATACTGGGGCACATTACAGGCCGCTTAACCAAATGAGATTCTGGCAATTGATTTTTTCCATTTTGGAGCAGGCCAGTGATGGGAGGGAGAATGTTTAAATTTTTACAGATATCTTCACCAAGTATTCGCAAGCTGTTCCCACTAAGGACCAGAGGGCATCTACTGTGGCCCAGGCACTGGTACAGCAATGGTTCTAACGGTATCCATTCTTACCTGGGGTGGAACTTTGAGAGCTTGCTGATTCAACAGTTGTGTCAGATGTATGGCATTCAGAAGAGCCAGACTACACCATGCCACCCTCAAGGAAATGAGCAATGTAAGCAGTTCAACCGTACTTTACATGATTTGCTGCGCACACTACCAACATTAGAAAATCACCGCTGGCCACACCACCTGCCCCAGCTGACTTTTGCTTACAATACCACTCCCCATCAGACCACTGGGCACAACCCATATTACTTAATGTTTGGTCACCATCCGAGGTTACCAGTGGACTTTTTGCTTGGGACAGGGTGCTTCTGTTTTTCGGGTGCTACGTTGCCCTTCTATAAAAACAGAGTAGGTTATTTACCCTTTCTGACAAGTGTTTGTTTGTGTGCTAGTTGATGGCACTGGCAGTTCGACAGATGGCACATCCTCTTCACATGTTACACCTTAACACAGAATTATTACTAGATTAGAGTGTTGCATGGTTTTAGGGAAGATACAGGCAAATAACAGACATGCACATTAACATATGAAAAGTATTGGGACACACCTGTTTTTAAGTTAAACAATATGAACAAAAGTATTGCATCATCACACACCAGCTGTTACTCTATGATAACCAAACTGCTTTGCTGTCAATAGCTGGTAAACACTGAACTGGAAGTTTGTGTAATGTTAGCCTGTGTAGATAGCACAACATGAAAAGCAGCGATGGTTTCTGTTTATTTTAAATAAAAGAGCAACAATTTACAGTTTAATAGAGACAAAAGAAATTTACCAGGCTCGGTTGAGGCGTTTGGTCCGCAGTCATCGCACATTTGCTCCAGTATTGCTGTTGCCGAGTATTGCTGTTGCCCTGTCAGTTGATTGGCAGGTATTTTACCGATTACGTTGTCCAACAAATCCATGTTAATCCCTGTTTTTGCTTTTGTTCGTCCAGCACCACTTTTCCCCAGTTGTTTTTTGCAATGTGTAAAAGAATGTTGTGACATAGGCACATAGTTTAGTGTCCTGATTTATTGAGGTAACTAGGCAAGTTATCTGAGACCAGGATGCAGTCTAGTCCCATCAGAATAAGCCAGCTAAGGCCTAAAACTCATTAATTTTCCTCTGAGTGGTTAATGCCACTCACCTGGTCCTCCCGTGTCACCTGCTGGCTGATTAGGTGACACGCCCAATAGAGGAGGATAAATAGAGAGGAAAGGCAGTAGAGAGGGAGGTCGAGTCAGGAGAGGAAAGAGAAACAGGGAGTCCAGCGTGAGACCTGTATTCAAAGCAGCTAAATATAAGAGTTATCCGGATAACCAAGCCCTCCACTTACCGGAGACACGAGCGTTTGACCTCCGTAGCTCGTGTGAAGTCCGCCGGTGAGAGGTACAAGGTTTTGTTTCTTTTGTTTTCAGCGTTTTTTTGGGTTTTGGACACATTGGGTTTTTTGGG
>JBBKCR010025388.1:0-11862 GCA_037577295.1 Ladigesia roloffi | reverse complement strand
CTTCATATTGAGATCTGATGTATCTAATGTGTTTCTTTAAAGTGTTCCTTTAATTTTTGTGAGCAGTGTATATATATTATTTTGCCTAAGAAATGTACTTATAACAAAAACATTTTTAGATGAGCATTTACTATCCTTAGTCAAATTTCATAAAACCCATTTTAAATCCTTTTAATATCCTCTTAATTAATCAAGTTGGTTAACAGTCCATTCCTGTGACTGAACGACCCCCTTCACAAGAGAAATGAAGCAAATAAGCAGTCAATAATGGTCAGGGTTGTGATGTCACAACCACAGTATAGCACACAGTAGGTTTTGAAAATGGAACATAAAACAATCTTGCCAAAGTTTTACCTTGAAAAGCTGTCGGGAGTTGAAAGGCTCACACATCAGCTTCTCCAGATTCCCACCCACAACAAATATCACTGTCACCACTCCCATGAGCACCCAGGAGGACAGGAAGCTGAATCCCACACCACTGGGAGAGGGACAGAGAGAGTTTACTGTTATCCATACAAATTAAACATTAAATCAATTTTTTTTTTTTACTTTTTAAATATTTTCTTCTGTTTCATCATATTTGTCACTCGTGATTCAGAACTTCCAACAAAGCTTAATGCAAGACAATTTTTTTTACCTCTGAAAGACGACTGTCTCGAGCTAGGATACGCAAACTCAAGCATCTCTGTGCTCTGTGTAAACAACGAGTTACGTATTCACGCAACAGATCACTTACGGCGTATGCTTAAACTACGGCAAAGAGCATACAGAGGGGGCTCGAGATGGTCGACTTTCAGAGGTAAAAAAGGATATAAATATTGTTCAGTTTCTCACAAAAAATGATCATTTCATGTCTTAAGACATCAATGTGTCGTCACGACCCACAGGGTGTAATCTGGACTTGTCTGTGCATTTTTTTACTTTGAAAGGTTTGATGCTCATCCACCTCCATTAAATGACTACCAGACTGCTACGGCTAAAGCTAAAAATCTGCGTTTGTGTTCTGCTGAGAAAACAAAGTCACCTTCGACTTAGATGTCCTAGGCGTAAGCAAATAAACATAAAATTTCCATTTTTGGGTGAACTATCGCTTTAATGTGACAAATATGCAAAAACACTGGAAATCAGGATAAATACTAGTCCCTATACTGTATATTATAGTACATGTCTAGCACTCACGCCATGAGCAAGTTCCCTCCAGTGTTAGACACACAGCCACGGGTCGTTGGAGAGGCATGTCGGTCAAATCCCAGAATCCCACACAGCAGGCCGAGGAAATTGAAGGCTAAGATAAGCACCACAATGCAGCAGAGGGTGATGCAGCAGATCCACCTGCAGGAGTTACATTGTAGCTGGTCATCCGTATATTGATGTGTACATTGATCTGTACATTTTGGTTAAAATGCCCACCCAGGAAATGGACAACCAAGCACCGTACAGTTTATTTCTTGCCTGACTGAAATGTGCAGTACAATCTCATTCATTTCTTGCTCAAAACAGTAAAATTCATCAAATGTACAGATATGGTACATCTTTTTACTCATAAAAGTTTTCACTGAGTTTTCACTCATTAATATCAGTTCTGCCACTAACAAGGCTCAAATACCTGTAGAAGTCTACTTCATCGATCTCTGGGTAGATATCCTCAATGCGTGAGTGAGCGTGGGAGATGAAAATGGTGAAGTTGTTCAGGGAGCTCTGGACCGGGAACAGCTTGGAGAAACTGGTGATGTTGCTGCCAATGCCGTCCAGCAAGCCTCTGACTCCTGGAGAAAGGAGGATGGAAGAAAGGTGTTAAGACAGTCAGCAGCACCTGTATCATAACAGCATGGAAGGAGAGGGGACTCAACTCCTCACCTTCTGCTACACCTCTGGTCTGGTCTGTGACCATGGTTGGGGTATCATTGAAAGCCAAATGCCCCTACAAGCGGAGAACAGAAAACTTCAGAAAAGGAGCAGCATTTCAGTTATATCCATGAGTCTAAACATCATGAGCAAAGGACCATGGCTGAAATAAAAATATTAAGTCAAACGAAGCATTTATAACTTAATTTAGTTATGAAAATGTACCTTCTGAACACTTAGGCTGAGATCAGTCTTCAGAACATCATTTACTTTCGTTAACTGGTCCGTCACATCGGGAAGCTGAAAGAAAACATCTCATTTAGCTTTCTAAATAGTAATAGGTACAACACCTCAGGATTGGTTAAAGTGGCTATATTCTACAGGTCTCTTGTTTACTGAAAACATTTGTGTGGTTTTAAGCAATTCATTTTGATATTACAATTTTATAATCACTTTCTATCTATGGAGAGTATGGACCAGAACTTTAAGAAAGTTAAAACAGTACGTGACATTTAAATAAAGGTGTGGAAATGTGTTTTTCCTTTGCTACAGCCAGTTTAAAATCAGTGAGAAAGTAAACTGCACCACAAAGTAGGCGGCACTAAGATTTTCCTGCATTTTAATATATGTCCTAAGTTCACTTTACAGATGTTTGTGTGGTTTTGTGTAATTAATGAAAAATACCATTTTATAATCCCTGTATAATAGGTTCATCCAAGTCAAGATGAAACCAGAATATGCTGTTTTTGTAGGTTATGTTCTATTTATTGATTGTATACACTTTAGTGTATATACTGAGTGCAAGGACTGTAGAATTTAAAAATGTTCAAATAATACATGATGTAAAAAAGCTAAGAAATTTGGTTTTCCATGATGTTGCTCCAAGAGAGGGAGTGAGAAATGTACCTGCACCCCAGTTTATTTTGCATTTTACTGCATTTCCTTATAACATTTATAAAGGAACATTTATAACACTTATGTTCATGATATTCATTAGTATGACCATTTCATAACCCTAACATATACAGTACAGGCCAAAAGTTTGGACACACCTTCTCATTCACTGTGTTTTCTTTATTTTCATGACCATTTACATTGAGAGATTCTCACTGAAAGCATCAAAACTATGAATGAACACATGTGGAGTTCTTTACTTAACAAAAAAAAGTGAAATAAATGAAAACATGTTTTGTATTCTAGTTTCTTCAAAAAAGCTGTTTACTGCTTTCCACTCTCTTGGCATTCTCAGCTTCAAGAGGTCGCCACCTGAAATTGTTTTCCAACAGTCTTGAAGGAGTTCCCAGAGGAGTTTAGCAGTAAACACCTGTGTGCAGAGCAGTAATCAGAGCAAAGGGTGGCTATTTTGAGGAAACACATTTTCATTTATTTTACCTGTTTTTGTTAAGTACAGAACGCCACATGTGTTCATTCATAGTTTTGATGCCTTCAGAGAATATGCCAATGTAAATGGTCATGAAAATAAAGAAAACACATTTAATGAGAAGGTGTGTCCAAACGTTTGGCCTGTACGGTACACCCCAGTCATGATGAATCCAAAATAGGTTGTTATGTAAGTTACTTCCTATTTGACTGCATATATTCTCTGTATGGAGCTCTGAATGTTCAAACAGTAAATTTTAAATAAAGAGGAGAAAATGTGTTTTGTATAGAGAAAGTGAACTGCACCCTAGAGTAGTTGGCGCTGATCTGGAGCTGGGTGAGTGAGCTGCGGATGCTGTGGCAGATGTCGGCAGCGGGTGCGAGGCCGTCTGCGCAGGCCGGGTCGTTGAGGGCGCTGCTGAGGCCTGCACGCACCACGCTCAGGTTAAACTGCAGCTTCCCTGTGCCCTCCTGTAGAGACTCTAACGTCACGCTCACGTTCTCCAGAGCCTCCTTGGTGTCCCGCATCACTGTGGGGGCGACACACAGAATTCTCCTCAGACTGAGCATTCAGAACATTATCAGATCACAAGCCTTTCATATTTTTTTCAGTTTTAGCACAGATTTTACTCCACTGAGTGTTGTGCAATAGTCTTAGACACCCAAGGAACCATTTATCTTGGCAGTAAGTGTGTTTTTGCTGATAAAGTCGAACTCTAACATTAAAATGAATACTCAAACATAATTACAATAAAAATAAAAGTATTTGTTTAAAAACGTTGGTAAGGGAATCCCAGGCTTCATCATTCACTCCTGTCCATTAATGTCTTCATTCAGTTATATCTATTAATATCATCATCATAATTCCTTTTCTGTAACCGCATAATCTATTTTAGGGCCGCGGGTACCCAGAGCCTGTACCGGGGTCTTCAGGCATGAGACACAAACATACTCTCACACACACATTCACACCTATGGTCCAATTAGAATCAAATTAGGATTCACCTGACAGCATGTCTTTGGACTGTGGGAGAAACCCAGAGACCCACACCACCACCAGGAGAACCACATCCTATTGCTAATGGTTTGCATTTATTGTAATGTTAATGAATGTTTACTGCTTAGACAAATGGTTTTGGTTTTACATCTCATTTTCTATTTTCATATTCACTGACATGCAGCCACAACTCAAATCTGGCAGTTTGGGGGATAATACTATTGCACCTCTCAATTTAATCTAATAAAAACTTAATTCAAAATGGTAACACTGCTAGCACTGAATTCAAGCTAGTGTGGACCAATATCATGATATGAGTACCATGAAGTCATCAACTCCTTCTTTCGTACATACAAGAGTGACTGCTTCCTACAAGCTTCTATTCGTTATTAGCAGTGTTAGCATTTTGAGTTCAATAATCCACAACTCAGTTATAACGTTGAGGACAGGGCTCAGGTTGGGCAGGCTCCACTGGGCAAAGGTGGTACTCAGTTACTCAGGGAGGATAAGAGCCAGGCTGAGGGGGGAGAAGGGAGGAACGTTCACTGGGATGATAGTGGAGGGAGAACCACTCAGGATTAAGCGATGGTTACCTTTCAAGGCTTTCTCCACTTTGACTAATCGGCCAAAAACAAGAGAGAATTTTAAGACAAAAATAAACTAATGAGAGGAGAACGTTTTGGCTTCATCATCAGTGATCATGCACAGAGTTCAATAAGTTCTTACTGTAGGGACTGTGATGAAAAGACAGAAGAAAAAACATAATGGGTTAACCCTCAGTTACCCCTGGTATAACGGTGCTTATTTTTTCTCACTCATAGCTAATTCTGTGTCTAAACTTTCATTTTGTAAGACTTATGATTCGAATTAGTTGGTATTATACTTAGTCTTGTTTCATAGACTATTTTCAATTCCTTTTTTTATCTCTGTTTGATACTGGAATCAACAGAAGAAACAAAATGTTAGCTGAACTAGAATGGAATTTCTTACATAAGCAATCAGTTACATAACATTTAAGAATTAAATCATATATCAGAATGGCAAAAATAGTTTTGACATCTAAGGGTTAAAAATAAACGATGAAAAGAAATGTGTGTGTATGTGAAGAGAGAGAGAGAGGGAATGAGACAGACAGAGAGAGAGGGAGAGAGAGAGAGAGAAAAAGAAAGAAAGGTAGAGAATGAGTGAGAGAGAAAGAGAGAGAGAAAGGAAGAGAAAGAGAGAGTGAGAGAAGGAGAGAGAGAAAGGAAGAGAAAGAGAGAGAGAGAGTGAGAGTGAGAAAATACCTCCAGCCATGTTCAGTACTTCGTCTAAGGCAGGTCGCACATCTTTCCCCAGTTCCTCCTGTATCCTTCCACCCAACAACACTCCTACACCTGCACACACAGACTACGTCAAGGCCCAAGCACAGGTAGACACACACCCTTAAAGTTTTTTTTCCAAAATGCATTTAGATAAGGGTATCCCTCACTCATTCAGCATGTTACTGCATATTAATTTCACCGTGAGTGTCTTAAACTTCAAACGTTGTGTGTTGAAACCTTCAAAACTTGAGGACCCTCTGTATTTGTAGTTTTTAACTTGACATAACATATTAATCCTGGAGAAAAAACCCTTGAGTCTTCTTTATTTAACTGGGGGAAGCATTGGTCTGTAGACATCAGCACCCGGGGAGCAGTTTGTGGGAAGGGTACCTTGCTCAAGGTTGCATCATTGGTGCCACTAGAAGTCCTGGGACTCGAACCCATGGCCTTCAGATTATAGGGGCCACTCCCTAACCACCAGAACACCAGGTGCCCTTCAACTTTTTTCGACATTATTTAGCCTATAAAAAGCTTCTTAACTCACAAGTGGTTCCATTTTGCCATCACTTTAAAGAACCCTTTTATCACATTTATGTTTAAGCATGTAGTTACTGAATAAAACATGATGCACTCACTGTCTAGGTCACAGAGCACCTGCTCCTTGGCAGTTCCATACTGAGATATAAGGTAGTCGATTTGCTGTAGGAGAGATCATAAATAAGAGAATTGTTATAATTCAATCTCAGATTTTCAACAAATGCCATCCACATGCCATCTCAGGTCAATCCATCTGCATCCACTGCAAATTTATTAAATAGACATCATTTTCTTCTCCTTTAAAGTTACTTTTATGCCAACAACCAAATGAACTACATGTCCAAAGCTGCTACAATAGAGGCTTACACAAAGTTATGAAGATTTGATTGCATTTGTCCACAAAAGCTTTAAAGTGGTCAGTAATGTTACGACCAGTGTTGGGCAAGTTACTCCAAAACTGTAATGTGTTATTTATTACTTGTTACTCTCATTTGAAAGTAATTGGTTACATTACAATATTACTGTATTTAAAATGTAAGGCATTACAGTACTATTGCATTACTTTTAAGTTACTCTCGCCAAAATAACTGGAAATATGGATTTGGCGTGTAAATATCGCTCACGACACTCAAATAGCTCATAACCCCTCCAGTGGAAGGTGACAGTACTATCCGCCGTTAGATCAGTTGCAGGTTCACTCATCTCTAGGGTTGCCAGATTTGGGATTGTGAAGAAGAGGATGAATAAGCGCAGACTTTATTTTCCAGCTGGGCCGTTCTGGGGGGGGTTAGATGTTTGCATGTGCATCTCGGCCCAACAGCCGTTCTGGACTTTTAGGTTTTGAGAGATGCCCGTAATGTGACGAATGTTTAGGCAGCTCAAAATCCCGAGGGATTAAAAAATTCCAGCCGGATGTTGGACGCAGGTCTCCAGAACAGGACATGTCTGGGAAAAAGAGGACACCCCCCTACTCTTCTCTCTGTCTGACTACAAGAAGTTGAAACATTTTGCACGTACGTTTCTCCTCTGCTGATTGTGTGATGATTTCGGCGAATTTATATGAAGGAGAAAAAAATAATTATTTCCGGTTTAATAATGCATTGTAACGGATTACTGACATTAGTACCAAGTAAAATATTACCAATTTTTGTTCAGCAATGCCTTACACTACTGCGTTACACCATTAAGCAATGCAGTACAGTAATTAGTTACTTTTGTTACGCATTACTCCTATCACTGGTTATGACCCCTAGTAGAAAGGATGAACCCACCATAACTGGAGTAGGTTCATCCAGCTTGTTTACTCATCACAAATAAATAAACCATAGATATGACATAAAATAAACATAAAATAAACAAACCTTAAAAAAATGAGAGGAACCTACAATTAGAGGAAAATATTGTGGAATAAAAAAAAATGAGAATGATTCCATTTCCTCTACATAATTTGTCAAATTTAATAATTAAAGTAAGTGGATGAAGTTTGTTTGAAATCTGTTTAAATGTTCAGCTCATATCTGTTTAATTTCACAAAAAAACCCGGAGAATATCGTAAGTGTGTGATTCCATAGAATGTCGATGATCAGTTCTGGATTCTAAATGCCACTCTAACTCGTCCCAAAGGAGGCAGTTGGAACTCCATCATAACCGAAAACATGAATCCACAACCTCACAACCCAGCGCTGGGGGTCACGGCCCTAAGCGATGCCTGGCGTTGTGTGTAGTGAACGTATGGTGAACTCAGAGCTTCCTATTCTGTTGTCAAAGTTTTTCTACAGAGATTATGTAAGATGTTTTTGCACCACTGACTACCCGTGAAATTTGGGTACACCACTAATCAGGGCTGTCTGGATAATTTACTATATATCCATTTAGTTATTAACCACTGTTCATTATAAGCATGTGAGTAGGTGTTTACCGTGGGTGTGTCATTGGCGAAGGTGTGTAAATCTCTCAGGTTGTTGTTGACCAATCTCCTCATGCTCTTGAGCTGAGCACTCAGGTGTTGATTGGCTGCGTACGCACACAGGACTCCAGCCCTGCAAACAGAGATTGAGAACAGGCAAAAAAATAAACATCAATAATCCCTAAGTTGCTTTTTCCACATGCAGGTCTCCAGAGGTCTCATTATCAGGGAGAAGGCCAGTTGACCTGTAAAGACACAGGCCAGCTGTAGATGGCAGCACTTACACACCACCAAAACTCAACAACACACTACAATCAGGAGCATAGCTGCTAAGGTTTTGATGTTCTTACACTGTATCTTCTGTACAGATCATCAGTGGCTACACTACCTCCTTGTGCAGGTGGGGTCAATTAATTTGACCCTAGGATAATGTAATTTTTATGAATAATAAACACCAGGTAGGCAATATTCACTATAAATGGCTAAATGTACTGCTTTTATGCCATAAAACATGTTTAATTTATTTATTGTACCTTAACCATGGACCAAGACTTATTATAGACTAATTATTTATAGATCTGTCAACATCACCTCTTAAAAAGTTACATATTTTAACATTCCGTGTCATTCGGCCTCAGAACTTAAAAAACTCATTTTCCATAGAACATATATCATGTTTTATCAACATGATGGTTTGTATGGGATTAAGGTAAGCCTTAGTACATAAGAATAGTCTAGAATAGTCATGTATGGGATTAACACAGGGTTATTTTACTTTTTTATATATTTATTTATTTATTTATTTATTTTTATAGTAGGTCAATCCTGAGGTAGGAGTGTGCAGCCTGTGGAAATGACTGACAGTGTGGAATCTTGTGGGACTCTAAAGATCACAGGTGCAAATTATTGCTCCATATAAAACCATATTGTCTGAAGCGTGCTTCAGAGGATCCTTTCCAGTGCAGAGCCTTCAGAGCCTGAGACCTAGTGGCAGTTTAATGCACAGATGGCGAGCGAAGGCGTAGATGACTTTTGTAGCACAACCTGCCATTTACCTTAAACAGGGCCTTGATCTCCCAATGTCACTTCAGGAAAGGCTGAAGTTCTGCGAATTAGACCAGAGCAGCTTCGAGGGAAGACTGCTTTCATATACCGCTCAACATCGACTGGTACTGCTAAATTCCACTCAGTGATTAAGGTAGCACAAATTTACCACCGCCCCAGGATGCAGTGGGAGGCCTGGGTACGAAAAAGGCAAACGGAGAACAGGTTTGAATCTCTGATCAGGCTGGATTTTCAGTGTTGTGCTTCAGAATGAAGCGGAGATCACGGCTTATGTAACAACGTGAAAAACCATAGAGCACTTTGCGAGAACTGCGTCAGCAACATGAATCATTCACAGGCCTCGCAGAATGCAACTCTGTAATAGGCTCCTTTTAGGAGGCATCACTTTTGTGCACCACAAATGAACATGAAGAATGAATCAATGTTTTCAGAAACTGACGAACGATTAGATCAGCCACGGCTTCGAGGGACTCTGGTCACATGACTATGCACCAAAAGAACCACATGAAACTGTCTGCTTCTTCTCTGTCTAGACCAAACTTTAAGGAAAAAGTATCATTTCTGCCCTCTGCTCTACAGAAAAGTCTTGGTTCCTCTTAAGCACCACCAACTGGATATAACTGCTTGTGTTCTACTTAAACTCTTAAAATGTATAGACAAAAATATTGGGACACAGCTCTTAATTATTGAATCCAGGTGGCCCCTTACTTCCAGTGAGGACCAACCTTAATGCTTCAGCTGACCAAGACATTTCAGAAAACATGCTTGCGGAAGAACCTTTTCTATTCCAGTATGACTGTGTCCCAGTGTACAAAGCAGCTCCATAAATACATGGCTGATGGAGTTCAGTGTGGAAGAATTTGACCTCAACCACATCCAACACCTTTGGGATGAACTGGAACAGAATGCTCTACAGAGTCTCTGAAAACTGGGTAGAACTATTCTCTCTTTGCAAGTAAGAAAATATTGAGCTTCATCATAAGGCTTGAAAAAGTTTAGCATGGCACAAACTGCACAAGAGTAAAAACGTACTAATGCAATAAACCAGATGACAGCAAATACCATGGAAGTCTGTGGAATGCTACAGTTTCGAAAGACCTTCCATTTCAGGAAGAGTCAAAACGCTGATGTTTGGTTAAACGGACTGCTGTGAAAGACGTCACATTATCTCAACTAAAGCTACAGTCATAATAGACTAGGGGTGTCCAATTACATCCATTAAAATACCAAAAACATATAGATAACAAGCATGGTAGGTGGCAGTGAACAAAGTTGAATTTGACACAAAGTTGTGCAAAATTAGCCTGCAAGCGAAAATCGTTCCTTCATTTTAATGATCATCTTTTTGCTTATTTTCTACATTTTGCAATCACTAGTGTGACCAGGCCCTCAGACCACTGATTTCACTTAAGAAACATTGATGTATGAATACTGCCTCTTTATGTCTTCCAAAGAATATAGGATACATTTATAGAAAAAAAATCCACAAATTTCCTGTACTTGACCTAAAACAATACATGAATTTTAATTCGTTAATTAAATTTTTTGAAGGTATATTTCACTAAAGGGGGGGGGGGGTCGTCTGGAGAAGGACTGATTCATGCTGCATCAAGCGAAAGTTGCAGCAACCAGCAATAGTGTAAGAGAACAAACACTATTTGTAGACTAATTTACACTGTTTCTATGATTTAGAATCAGATTTGACTGTATTCTATATGAGCTCGGAAAATTGAGTTTTGGTGATTGGAGATGATCGCTGGTGCACCAACATCTCTCCCTGGAAAAAGACACACGGCAGGCCGAGGGGATTCAAATGGCCTCTCCATCACAAAGAGGCTTTGTTGTCCCCTCGCCCTCCCCCTCACGTTTACTCTCCTTCCCTGTCTCCCTCTCTGACAGTAAACATGCTATCTGCCTGGTCCAGCAGGGTCAGGAGAACCAAGGCAGGCCAAGAACAAAGTGGCATTGAAGAGGACGGAGTGGGTTCCAGTGTCGAGCACACTGAGACGGAACTCGCAGGCGTACGAGTCTCTGAGAAAACACAGAAGCGGCTGAAAGGAGAGCGAACATGTCACAATTCCTACAAACTTTCTAAATTGATGGAAACAGGTTTGAGGCAACACCACCAGCCACACGTGACAACACCAAATCATGGGGAAACAAGAAGCGACACCTTATTAAGATGACCCTGCCAGCGCTGAGGAATAATTACTGGCTGTCAGTGTTGAATACAGCAGCTAATTTTGATTTTCGTCAGGAGAAAAAAATATAGATTTTTTTTAAATGTCTGATTTAAAATAAAACATCCTCAGTAAGACGTCTGGAGGGAACTGGGAGATTTCAGCACACACTCTAGCATATATTAAACCTTTGTAATTTCATGCTCATCTCTTATAAGTACTCTGCATACGCACCCCCTGTCAGGATAAAAGCTTTTTTTCTTTCAAGAGAGAAATATTAAACAGAGGCCTCTTATATCTCTGTACTTCTCCAAGGCAACAGCGAGTTTAGATACAAAGACAGAGATAATGAGATGGAAAGAAGAGTCCTCTCAAGTCTCCAGCAGCTCGAATATGTCTCTTCAGCAAAAGACCCTGGTGATCTCACGTGTCTCCTCTCCAGTTTTGGTAGAGATTTCAATTTGCCCAAAATAGAATGCTCATGTTTACCTTCAACTGATCTAACATTAGGAATCTCAGCATGACTACAACCACTTTTCCTCCAAAACTAAGAGCCTTCTCACTTTTAATGCTCTAATTTACATTTACATTTACGGCATTTAGCTGACGCCCTTATCCAGAGCGACGTACAACAGTGCTCAAGTAATC
>JBBKCR010025359.1:0-11864 GCA_037577295.1 Ladigesia roloffi | reverse complement strand
CATCCATCCATCCATCCATCCATCCATCCATCCATCCATCCATCCATCCATCCATCCATCCATCCATCCATCCATTTAGCAATCAATCAATCAATCAATCAATCAATCAATCAATCAATCAATCAATCAATCAATCCATCAATCCTTTCCTATGATGGTACAGGCTAACGATGGTGAAAATGATGGTGAAAATACACATCACAACTGGCTGTTGGGCTTGATTAATTTTGGTCTGGTATTCATGGGCTGATTATCCCCAGTTGAGGTCGGCTGTGTCCGGGGAAAATGTCTTTAAGCTCCAGGCTGAAAACACTGTACACTATACAGATACGATACAGCACTGGAAACACAGATTCTGATTGGAATCAAAGATTTTTAATGTCATCCATTTCTGGTGCAGATATATGTATTGAATGGTTATAACTAGCAGCTTGTACCATGTGACATACAGACCCGGAGACAGTGTGTAATATTTATTCTTTATTGTCTGTATTTGTTACTGTCTTTATATTTTATTTCATTAATCCCACTTGGCACAGGGCCTTGGCTTGATGGAAGTTGCATTCTGAACACTGCTTGTCACAAATTGTTGAGAGATTTTTGTTGGTTTTGATATATATATATATTGTAAATAAGTGATAGATATGCAAGCTAGACAACAAATGGGCTACTGGTGGTTTACTTATTATTATTATTATTATTATATTATTATTATTATTATTATTATTATTATTATTATTATTATTATTATTATTATTATTATTATTATTATTATTATCATCACTGCCAGTTCAGATGCCTGTATTGCTTAGCATCATGCTGAGCCCACTCATAGAGAGCAAGACCAGTTATGCTCTCTTGCACTCCTGGCATGCACAAATGTGACATTGCTGGGGGTCAAATATGCAACTTCCCAACACCAGGGCCAGTGCTAAAAGGGATGTGCTATTAGTATGTTGAAGCATTCTGAACTAGAAGTCACTATAGCAAATTTTGGATAATTTCTTTTAGTCAATTCAGCACGAAATAATCTCAATGTTGAAATAGGTAAAAAAATAAATGTGATGAGCATGACTGGTGTTCTCTGTTTTCATGTACCAGGGCTGCTTATATTCCAAATGTTCATAGCTCAGGGGGGCAGTGGTTTGGGGTTAGTGGCTGGCTGATCTTGGGCAGATGACCGTGCATTGCTCTGAACTTTTCCAGAATGTACAGATTGTCAGGCCACCCTTTATATTAGCGACACTAAATTGTGTGTGTTTGCTCCCCTGCACTGTGCTGTTGGGTGTTCACGTAGGACAGAATATGTTCACTTTCACTTTTCACCTTCAACTACAGTCAATGCTAAAGACTGAACACACTTCAAATGGCTGCCCTGTTGATTTCGTAAAGGTTAGTACACAACAGACTTAAATGTACCATTATCCTGTAAACATCACAGCCTTTTCTATTCATTTGCCAAGTTCAATATTTTGGAAAACAGAAAATAAAATAGACTATAAATTTTGCACAGGCCAGAGACGAACTTTGTATACAAATTTGTATATCAATGTCTTGGAAAAAAAAAACAGATGTTGCACATCAAAATAATCCTGAAAACCATAAACCAAAAAGGTTAGATAGCCAGCACAAACAATTCTGCTATACACTAATACCCTATTGATTTGGATAAAAACAAAAGATTTATTCAAAACACTTCAAATTGATTTTTATTAGACCAGAGTTTTTTTAAAACATGGTTTATTCTGCCACCCAGTGGATAAAGGGGGTACTGCAGCAAAGCCTAATGAGGAAGCAACTCGTCAATATTGCTAGTACATTCCCGTCTTTTTGCACATGAAAAATGTGTTATTTACGCATGTATATATTTTATATATATATTTTTTTCTATGCAGATGTGAGAACCCACGTGTATATAAGCTGGGCTTAATATCTGGCATGTGGTGGGCTCTTGCTCTTCTGTGCTGGATCAGCGACCAGATATTTTGTGAGATGTGGTCCGCAATTAACTTCCCTTACTTGCACTGCATATGGTATGTACAGCTGAGGAATTTCCTTTTTTTTTCATTTTGTGTGCACAGAAACACTAACACCACAATAACTCTTTATGATGGAGAACAATTTGAAGGTGAATATCAGGGGAAAATAAGTTGTTATTTAATATGAATGATTTTTATTCATAGATAAGTGAAACACGCTGAGAACTTCAGAGAATCAATGTTTATAATGTCTGTAATGTTTGTTGAATTGTTTGCTTGACCTCAATATAAAGAAAAAAATATTCAGACCTTAACCTGTGAATACAGTATACAAATTAATAATTACATAATTACTTAATTATGCAGTAATTTATGTAATTATGTACTGTTATAATTACACTTAAATTGTGTTGTTATTTACTATTATTAATCGGATCTGAAAGGCTTATATAAAAAAAATAACACTAATACCAGCTTCAAGAATATATACAAAATGTTCCCAAAGTTTATTTATTCAGCCAATACAAACTTTGCTTTTTCAGTCTAGGGCGAGAGCTACAAGGTTTACTAAAACATTAATCAGCCTGTTCAAACTGTTTCCGATGTAAATTCTGCTCCAGACCGTTATTCTTTTTATCTATAATAATCCATCTTTTTTCAGGCACATTCTGATCTGTCTGGCCTCTTACCTGGGCTGTGTGTGTTTCGCCTATTTTGACGCTGCCACAGAAGTTCCAGAGAGAGGACCTGTAGTACTGTTCTGGCCCAGTGAGAAGTGGGCTTTCATCGGGGTACCATACATCATGCTGCTTCACACCCCACGGAAATCTGCTGTCAAGGTCACATAGAGGGTCAGGAGGGAGGCAGAAACAGATGTTCAGGATTATGCTAAATTGTCTGCGTGATACAGAGGGGTCTTAAATAATCCTCTTCAAACTCCATCCACAAAAATGTATTTTGTTGCAAAGTTGGTCAAGATTTTTGTTAAAGACAAATCACCCAAACCAACAGTACCGTCTTTTGTCAGTAGTGTTGCATACATTAGCAAATGTAAAATAGATCAAACCAATGGATGTTTATCATTAATAACTGTACAATATGTACAATTTCAGTCGTGTCACATGTAGCTAGCATATTAGCTTAGCTCACTAGCAACACTATGAATGAGATGATTATCCTTAATATTTGAGTGCACATTTGAGGAAAACCCTTTAAACAAACTCAATCATGCAAGATGTGCACTGCAGTTTTTTAATTAGTGACATAAAGTGACAAAGGTATTCAGGAACATAAGCACTCTACCTCAGGTGGCCTCCAGTGGTGGAGGCTTGACTAAGCAACAGGTTTCCATTCAAAATACCAACAGGTTGGATGGATGCCTGAACTACACAAATAATTTAAAAGGCAGTGACACTGATGACCATCTGAAATATATGTGAAATATATGTGGTTGTATTCCAATAATTTTTTTAGGTGATGAAGCCAAAACCTTTATAAACAATCTACATATATGTAAATGAGCTCAGTGAAATCATTCAGATCCAATAGCTTCTTCACTTTTTTATTATTTAAGTGTACTCTATGGGAGTATGCATCAATGAACACTTTTTTTCAGTTCAGTGAAGGGGAGTAAATACAGTGAAGGGGAGTAAATACGTTTAACCTTTTTTGGAGTAGTTGCTGTTTAAATGAAGCTAGATGGAGTATACTCTCTTGCCTAAACCTTGGTAAAAACTCATTTTCAGTGCTAATTCACCGCTGACACGACCATAGAGTCTAGAACGAGGCTTGTGGGCACTACATAGTCCAGCTGGTGGCCTCATTCACCCTGAGCTCAGAAGGTCGTGGGTTCAAATCCCTGGAGTGCTAGTAACACCACTACGGTAACCTTGAGCAGAGTTCCGTCCCCACACACTGCTCCCTGTGCACCCCTCATCCGTGGCAGCCCACTGCTTCACTTGGTGAACGGGTTAAATGCTGGAAAGGAATTTCACATTCTTCATGCTGTGGCTTTACCTAACCCATGTGTCAGAAACCAAACTCTCTCCTGTGTACAGGTTAAGTTGTAATTTACATATATTACAACTTACATTTCATTTACATGCAAAACTATAACCACATAGATTTTTATATTCATTATTTAGCTTTTTGCTGATATTTCCTCGAGGGTTTCATTTCTTAAGTGAAATATCAGTACTGCTGCTAAGAGAATGATCTAAATTCCTACACAGATGACAAAAGCTGCAATATAAATGTGTCGTAAGGAACAATGTCTATGGCATCAAATATAAGGCTGGCCTGAAAAATCGAAATACACATTTATTCTGTACTTAGAGTTTTGTTTCTGTGTTGGGCCATTCCAACATAAACTTAAAGGGGACATATTACCAAAGCTTTTTTTCCATCTTCTTGTATTTCTATTTGTGTCTCTACTGCTCCTATAAACACTAAGTGTGGAAAAAACATCCAGCTGTGTTCTGTGAGTCAACTGAAAGATTTTGGTGTCAGGAATCGTATGCTTTAATGAGCTGTTTGGACGCCTCCCTGATGTTAGGATATGGAAATTTGCATAGAACCACCCCTCATCTATCGAGGCCCCAGCCACTAGATTAGTTGAAGATCTGCCATTTTTGCACTGAGTGCAATGGCTACAGGCAAAATGAAGTCACACATGTAGTGTTGTATTCATCTAGCTCTAGGTCCGACTGGAGGTCCAACATTTTTACATGTGGTAAATGCTCAGCTTAAGCATGGAATGGGTGGGGTGGGGCCAGCAACAGCTTATTTGCATAAAAGTGAGAGACCGGAACTGTCAAGAATAGAACTGGTGAGATCTCTTTATGGGAGAGTGATTTTGTGCAAAGAACTTCATTAATGTGTTTTGTGTAGCCCATAGACCCATTATAACTCGTTGAAGAAGATGTATAATATGTCCTCTTTAAGTGTTTATTTGTCAGTCTTTTAAATAAAAATGTTGCTAAAAAATTATTAGGCAAAAGTTGCTGCCCTACCCATCTTGCTGCACTCATGGTGGAATTTAAGAAGCTGAAGTGAACTGAAATGATCCATATGAATGATGCCTTATGTATTGTGATATTACATTCCAACTGAGGCAGCAAAACGGGGACGTTTTAGCAGTAAGTTCTCAATGGAAAAGGGGGTTGGCTCTTCATTTAGTAAAACATTCAAACTGACAATGAAAATACATCACTAAACGGCTATTTTAAGAGATTTATGTTTTTATTGTGCTTAATTATTATTGCTGCTATCTTGATAAGCAAAAATCCAGACTTTATCACACAGAATGTTCATTTGCAGCATAACTCTTGTCTGTTACATAGTGTTGCATTTCGCCCAAGCAGGAGGTACAGATGCAGACTTCCATTCTTTCTTTGTCTTTATTCAAAACCAAAAATACAAACAAACCCAGGACCAATACGATTTCAAAGAACCAACTGAACACGCTAACACCACCAAGCCTAGTGTGATGGTGAATCGCCAATAAGAACTCCAAGGTGTGCTATTTAACAGAAACTAAACATAAAACACCTGTTGCTGATAATACCTCATCCCTGGCGAGCCGAAAATACAAACCCAAATACCAACCTTAACCATCAGTGCCCTCTAGTGGCCACTGACTAGGGACGTCAAAATAGCGCCCCCCCAACAGCACCACCACTGGCTGCCGCTCCCCATGGCCACGGCAACCTGGGTGGGTTTCATGGTACACTCCTGTCTGAAAGTCCCCGTACTCACCTTTGGAGCTACCTACTGGGAGCCGCACACCGTCCACAGGGGCAGAGGCCCTTCCAGGGAGCCCCTCACATCTTTGTGGATGGAGCTTCCTCTGGGGTCCCCCTTGCAGTTCTCTGGGCAGAGTTCCCTCCTGGGAGCCCTCTCACTGTCCTCAGAGGTGGGGCCCTACCATGGAACCACTCTCTGTTTTCTGGGGTGGAGCCCCTTCCAGTGGGGACTCTATCACATCTTTGGGGGCAGAGCCCCCTCCAAATGGTCTCTCACTATTTCCAGACATGGAGCCCCCTCCTCAGAGCCCTTCAGTGAAGAACCCCTCTCTGTAATCAGAGCTGGGGCCTCCTCGGGAGTGGAAATTTAAACTAGGGACATCACATCGTCAAGTTACTGCTAACCTAAGATATACCGGATTCTCATAAAAGTATAGCCCAGCGCTATTCATATGAAATACAAAATACATGAAACAAATGTAAGTTCTGCAGAGTCAATGCAAGTACACACTGTGTACATTCACTGTGACATGTTCAAATACTTGATTAAAATCAGAGAGGACCTGCTCCCACCCCAGGACTACCTCTGGGTTCACCTATATGATAAATGCATGACTATATATTTTGTATTTTTAAAGCAGGCTACAGGGTGTACTTGTTGAAAAGAAAGAAAAATGACAGCAGAGAAGACACCAAGAACATAGATATTGGAAGAATGCAGATAGTTTAAGCTTTTTGTATTATGGGGGTAGCTGAATGCAGCTCTGATTATGGTATTGAGAAGATGTGTAATGTGCCACTGATTATATTTCTTCATCATTTCTACATGATACCATCAGTTATTTATGTGGACAGTTTGGATAAAAGTGAACTGGACTACTTCATTTACCAGAACATTGAAAGTTTGCACTTTTAATGAAGGAACATTTTCTTGAATTGATATTGTAATGATTTAAGGATATTTATTGTCAAAATGTATAGCAAAGAGCATGCACAAAGTTCTTTATATTCTGTATTTCTAATGTATGTGTTTACATAATCAATAAATCACTAATTAATTTTTAAAGGTGTTTTGACTTGTCACTCCATAATTGGCTTATTTGTCATTCCAAAGCTCAACAAAACCACATGTACACATTTAATGGTAGAAACTCATTCTCCCATTGCACCTTACAACAAAAAGTGAGGACAGCCGCCCCCCCACCTATACACGGAAATATCATTACTAGAAAAAGATGCTAAATCTTAAAACTTAAGTCTTAATGCTAACAGATGTGTTTATGCAGGATCCATCCATCCATCCATCTATCCATAACTGATTCAGTAATGTTGATTGATTTTTTTAACATATGTTCTTGTCCCCATGTTAAAATGCCATACATGACAAATGCAAAGTAAAATCGTTTTTACAGCTAGCCTACTTTTTCCAAGGAATGTGAGTGTTTCTATGTGTGTGCGCTTATGTGTATTGTATAAATACAGGCAAGGGAGGGGAATTTCACAAACAAATATTGTCTCCCTGCTTAGATACAGATACCCTATCCAGCTTTAGGTAGCAACTTTTTCCTCTCAGGTGAGTCATGGTTTTCTACTTATGCACAATGCATTGATTTAATACATTAATGTTTTTTAACAGTGTGGATATGAGTAATTTAAAAATTGATCTGAATTTAGCTTCACTGTGACCTGCAGTGAAGAAAGACTATCGAATCCAGCTCTCCACCTTCAAACCACAACAGCTTTCATGTTGCAGTCATTAATTATTTTTATTTTGGTACAAATTCGTATTTTGTGCTTTCTTCCCTTTTCCCTGCAGACCAGGAATCATGGCCAACACTGAAAACTCAACATACTTTAACAGCACAGCCAGTGTCGCATCACAATGTCCATCTTTTACGCGGAATGTTTTGATCATAGTGTTACAGATAGTTGATTGGACCTTGTCATTGCCCAGTGTGTCATGGGCTATTTGGCTTCTTTTCAGAGGGTCTCGCACAGCCCTGGAAGCGGAACTCTCGAATTTTAATCTCATTTGTGTGGACACGGCCAGTTTGCTTGTAACGTTGGGTTCGTTCTTGAATGAAGCCTATTTCCACATTAATATTTTGGACATATGTGGTGAATATTTGTATGCGCTGTGCCTTTTTGGCCACCCATTGTTCCAGTGTTGCGTGTGTTTTGAGCGTTACCTGGCCGTGGTCCATCCTATAACCTTTCTGAAGTACAGACCAATGAGATATAAGTTAATCGCCCTGTTTTTGCTTTGGCAGGTAACACTAGCCTATAGTCTTGCCCTACATTTCTGGCCGAACCCTTACATACTGCTAGTAAATTTCCTCCCTGTTGTTTGTATTGAGTCATTCTGCAGTCTATCCATCTTGAAAGTCCTGAAGAAAAAGGGTCCTGGAGATGAATTGAAGAACAAGGCGAGGGATAGTGAGGTGAATAACCTAATTAAAAAAAGAGCATTTGTTATTGTTGTTATTCTTCAGGTAAAGCTATTAATTAACTATTTGCCATTTATAATAATTACCTTGATCAAGGATGTATTCTCTCCAACTCTATATGACTGCTATTTGTTTTCCTCTACTCTATGCATTTGCTTTTTTGGAAATTTCTTTCAGTCCTTCCTTTACCTACAAAGAACCGGAAGGCAATCTTTCCTTTTATCAATTTTTAATTGAGTTTTTTTATGTTTGTATAAAAAACTTTGGCCAATTCTATTAAACCTGTCATCTTAACAGTGATGCATTCAGAAACTTTGGCCTTGTTTCTTATTAGTATCTAGTTTGGCTACATGTCCATATTGGACATATTAAATTGTATAAGTAGGTAAAAGTGTAGCTGTCTGTATTCTGCTGTGTTTTCATTATAAAGAAGAAGCACCATTAGTCTAGTTTAATTGGTTGTTTGGGGTGTAAAATTCAGGTTATTAATGCAAGTAACCTGAAGTTTGTTGGTCATTTTAGCAGTTTTTAAATGGCTTTTAAAAATGTATTTTAAGGTTGAGTGTAAATAATTTGTGTCAGTAGACTGTATTTTTCTTTTACAGTTTTACAGATGATATATTATTCCTATCTACCAATTAATTGCAGTAAAGCAATATAAAGGACTGAGAGTAGTGGTGTGTGACTGTATCCTGTGACTTTTTTACCATCACTGCTGCTGTTATGGCTGGATAAGCGCATGAAATAAAAAATGCAAAAATTCATCATTGTGCAAAAAATTGTTGCAATGTTCAATTGATGTATGTAGTAAAAGTGGATACATGTGGTGCTTTTTGAGAATAACAGTACAGTGATCTCAGTACATACTGAAAGAGTAAAGAGGGAGATGCACTGTTCATTGTTTTTTGTTGTTTAAACACCAACAGGTGCAACGTGAGGAGTATGTTTCCATAAATCATTAATTACAGTCTGTGTACTTAGGGCGTGTGGACCAGTGTGAACCAGTGAATTGTGGCTTTCTGAATTTTTTATTATTTTTTTTAGATCTACATATCTATAACTTATTTTTAATCACTTCTCAGAGATTTATGTATGTTAGTAACTTATAGATTTCAGAATTCAAAGACTGAATATCCCAACAGGGGAACAGGAACTTTCCAACCATGTGAAATACCCCATATTACACTAGAGTTTGATGTTATTGGGTGCGTCCTGAAATTCCAGGCCATCACAGCAAAACCACTGCTGAAATTTTGCAAGAAAATAAAAAAGCCACCAGACAGTGAGTGAACTATTCAAAATGACAGCAGAGACATCTGTTGACTTTTGAGTTCATAAAGTGTTTTATGATTCAGGTTAATGATTTAAATAGTTTTGTTCTGTTAATTTCTTTCTGTAAAATTTCCTGTTAAATATAATAGTTTCATTCGAAAAAAAAAAAATGCTAATAATGAAATTACTGAAAAGCTTAATTACCATAAAACTATGAAGACGTTCCAACTTTATGCTAAGGATCTAAAAGATAATAATGTTATTTCTGTCAATGAGATTTTTAAGCTTTAATAAAATCCGACATATTGAAGTTTTTTTTTTCTCAGATTTTTATAAAATGTCCCTGTGCAAGGAAAGAGCCATTTATTTAGTGTATATGATGAGGCTAAGCACTATTTTTATTAATTAATTACTGATGATGACACGTTTGTAATGTATAATGCATTACCCTTGAAACAAAACATTTCATATGTCTTAGTCTCCATTGGTTCATAATATTTGTGTTGGGCATGGTACTGATATCTGTGGAATTAATGGGAAACAAATGACTTTTTGGAATAGGACTTTATTAGGCTTGTGAAGGACTGGGGTTGAATTTATGTAAAATTTTCCAATTCCAGAGAAAAATAGTGTTGTTATGTCTTGTGAATGTTTTTTTGCCGATTCTGAAAAAAAATGTTTTTTTTCCCGCTTCAACTTCCCGCGCAGCTGCACGGCCATGCGAGGAGAGAGAGAACACGGAGCACAAACACAGGTTTATTTAACACTCTGTCCATCAGGAAAGTGTGTGAAGTGGTGAACCTGGTCGTAGTGTCTGTAGGAGAGCTGTTGGTCGAGCTAGAGGCAGCAGGAGAGGGAACACTGGGTTGGAATTAGCTGCATTAGCTTTCTCCATCCAGACCTCCAGAGGGGCGGAGTCTCAACGCTACATATACAGCACATCTGTCTTTGTACTCCTCACCTGGTTGCCGCCACACACGCTTGACACCATCTGAACCAAATAAGTTTACCTTGGTCTCATCAGACCACAGGATGTTGTTCCAGGATTCCATGTCCTTAGTCTGCTTGTCTTCAGCAAACTGTTTGTGGGCTTTCTTGTGCACCATCTTCAGAAGAGGCTTTCTTCTGGGCTGACAGCCATGCTGACCAGTTTGATGCAGTGTGCAGCGTATGGTTTAAGCACCTTCAACCTCTGCAGCAATGGTCTTTGGTCTACATGGTGGGGCCGGTACTGAGAGGAACCTGTCCTTTAAACCGCTGTGTGGTCTTCACCACCGTGTTCAGCTCAGTTTCAGGGTGTTACAAGTCTTCTTATAGCCCAGGACATCTTCGTGTAGAGCAGTAACTATTTCTTTCAGATCTTCAGAGAATTCTTTGCCATGAGGAGCCATGTTAAACGTCTAGTGACCAGAATGAGAGTGTGAGAGTGATAACACCAAGTTTAACACACATGCTCCCCAAGGACACCTGAGACCTTGTAACACTAACGAGTGACATGACAACGAGAAGGGAAAAGGGCTAATTGGGCAACAATTTGGGCATTTTTATTTAGGGGAGTACTCACTTTGGTTGCCAGCAGTTCAGACATTAATGGCTGTGTGTTGAGTTATTTTGAGGGGACATCAGGGGTATTCAATTAAAAGTCACTGAGGTCCAGTTATTACATTTTGTCCCAGTAGAAGGTCCGAACTGATGTCCATCTTGTGTCTTATAGCCTTCCCCTGTGTCCACATTTTCATATAGTTTACTCAGAATGTTTTGTTCATTTCCAATGCAGAACTAACTCTTTTACCATAAATAGAAGGAGTTACAGGCAAATACATTTAAGTTACAAAACACATTCCATTATCGATCAAAATGTGTTGTATACTGTTTGTTTTTTCCAGCTTAAAGCTGTAGCTCCCAGATTAATTTACTAAATATCATTAGGGAGGGTAATATATTTGACAAATTATACTGCAATCAGACCCTTATAACTGCTAAATATCTTGAAAAGGAACATTAAAAATGGTAATTTGCTGTTATCAAGCTGCCAAAAAGTGATTACAGCTTATAACTTGTGACTGAAATACTGTTTCTATTTCAAACTTGATATATATCATTCAGGAGGGTTAAATGTGACACATTATAATACAAACAGTCCCTTATAGCTGCAGAAATACCTTTAAAGGAACATTAAAACAGAGAACATGTTTTCAAGCTGCCAAAAAGTGACTGCAGCTCATAACCTGTGATAGTCACAAGTTATAAGCTGTAATCTTTTTTTTGGCAGCTTGAAAACCGCATATTATCATTTTTAATGTTCCTTTTCAAGTTATTGTAGCAGTTATAAGGGTTTGTTTGCAATATAATGTGTCAAATATAACCCTCCTGAATGATATCAGGCAAGTTAATCTAGGCGCTACAGCTTTAAGAAGCTGAGC
>JBBKCR010025350.1:0-11864 GCA_037577295.1 Ladigesia roloffi | reverse complement strand
GGAATACTTACAAGGCTGATGCAAATAGTTGCCTCATTTTTTTTAAGTAGAGCAGGCTTTGATTTTTTACAGTGCATGGAGCCTGCACTTCAGAAGTGCAATCTGTAATCACTGTGACTCTGATGGTCACAACCACATTCTGTACACACACACAAATACATACACACACACACACACACACACACACACACACACTCAAACAAATGTTTAATTAACAAAGCTTGAGCCATTTTGTTCAAATTGGTCAGCTGCTATGACTGACAAACATTATTACAAACAGTATTTTCTCTTTGTGTTGCAAAGATAACAGATACACTATACCATAGAATTCACTTGTGACTAGATTAAATCACATTTTGAAAACACTGTCTTGAAAGAGCTCCAAGAAAAATATTATAATTATCCCTGGTCTTCCCCTATTATAGAACAGCAGGTAAAATGAAACATTAATGTTGCTATTATGATTATGATTATTACTATTACTATTATTATAAAGTGTATAATAAAGTGTATCTCTTGTCGTTTTCGTATCAGTGTTTGTGTAAATAAAATGAAAAGTTCCATGATGATTATTTTACCTTTTATTCATGAGGTTGATTACTGAAAGTGAACATAAAGCATAGTTTTAGTCTAAATGTTACATATGTAAAATGCAAGGAAAGTACATGCTGCAATAGAGCCTCAGCTTTACCAGGAAAAGAGCGCGGGAAAGCACATTTGGCAGCACAAGTGTGCGCAGAGAACAGGCAGAAAATAAAAGACATTACTGATGGGCATGTTACATATTTAAGCACATTAGGGGGGTAAGTTATGCTTCCAAGCAAATTTGCAACAGTGTTTTTTGCATTAACCTAACAGACCATAGAACACTGGTTCATCCTGTTCACTGACCCTAGCACCCCCCTGCCCCCAGGGACAGCCAGTGGAAAAGGGCCTACAATCCAGTTCCTGCAGTGCCACTCTGTGAGATCAGGCCAGATGCACTAAACCCGCTGTTCAGTGCTGATCACATGTACACATGCTCCTGTGATACTTATCACTGAATCCTCAGTGACTCTGGTCTTGCAGAGATACTGACTGTCTGCGTTGTGAAAAAAATCTGATGATTTTTCCAAGTAGTTTTTGTGTGGGAGTACAGTTGTGGCAGTTGGGATCTCCTCTAATCATGTATCACGTCACACATAACAAATATGCATTAAGAGCTACATTTCGGGCGGAATGCTCCTTTAACGTAATGCCATTAGTAGATGGACATTTTGACCCAGCATTAGCCTCATGTACCCTTTCTCATTTGGCATTGTATTCTGAACTATTAGAAAGCATATGTTTGTTTTTAAATTACATTTTAAACCATAGATAGGCTGCACAGTTACAGACAGACTCCTTTTGTGTCACTGTAACTCAAACCACTCTTTCAGCTCTTTGGGCTGAAGCTCCACTTATCAGGAAATCCATCTGCGGCCTCGCTGGCAAGGATCTTCGGGTGAGTTAACGCTGTGACCCTGTCCTCTCTCAGGTTCTCTTTGCCTGAGCAGGGCAGTCTCACAGGTTCTTGCTGATTCTTTGAAGCATTATGTATTTGTTCATACAATTCCCTTCTGGAAGATGGCATGCTTTGTGCGGACCGTTGCATTGAAAATGCTCCAGGAGCTCTTTTCCCAGTGATTTTCCTGAGTCCGTTCAATCCCAGGGCCTGGCCCAGCCTTCCTCAGTCCACCTCAGGCCATGAATGGGGGAAATCAGGCCCTTTGATATGAATTTGATATGATCCATGTTATGCTACTCGTCCTACAGTGCTTATCTGTTATGGTTCCACACCCTGCTTGTCTGTGCTGAAACCTGGGCGATATATAAGATCAATAAAGGGGAACGCCCAGAATGTAAACAGTCCTTTTCCCCTTATTGCGCTCCCACCTCACCCCTGCACTCTCAAGGTGAGCCTGTGGTCTTTGGCATAGCTGGAGGAAATCAAACCCTTACATTTTATTAGTTTGCGAGGGCCGTGTTGTTGTAAGGATTAGAGATGAAAAAAGGGACAGGATTAGTGCCACAGCAAGACAAACAAGCGGCGAGATGGAGGGTGATGTAAATGCAGCGGTGAGCATTATTTCCCCGACATAAAAGGCTCTCTACACATTCTGCAGCTGGCCGAGTTCTGCCCTACTTCCTCCATCCCCTCATTTTAAATGACAGTATAGGGTTTCGCTTTATTTTGTACACCCAATCGTTTTAAGAACGGTATCCACTTCAAATGGTCTTGCCTTTTTTCTTTTGCTCTTTTTTTTGGCCTAATGCAATAAAGCACCCAAGCAAGAAAAAAAGAGACCCTTGCCAATGTTTTCTGGCTACATTTTGTGTTAAGCACTTTTAAGCACATGGGGAAAACGTATTACAATGACTTTCTTCTTTACCCCTCTCTTTTCATTCTGTGTTTTGGGAGGTATTGGTGTCAACGACCTGGACTAGGAGAGGATTACTACCCCAGTGTACTGCTGGATGCTAACACATGTTTTGACATAATTTGCTATGTTATGGCAACCACAGATTTACTACATTTTAAAGCAAAGTTCACACAGTGACAAAAAAAGTATTGCTACAGAAAACTCTCTCTGATTGCCTAAAACCCTTGCTTCAGCATGAAGAGGCTGAAAGATCCTGACACAGAAATTGAGGGAGGGAGATTTTACTGAGAATGGATTGGCACTGGCTCAAAAAATGAAAGTGAGTTAAGATGACATACCCGGCAGTGAAGTCCATTAGTTAATGTCTGGACTTCTCCAAAGAATGTTCTTTTCCATTAACATGAGCTTGCAGCTTCCTGCATGTAAGAGCACTGCCAACACTGGGTCACATATGTCTCAAAGATGAGCTCTGGCTCAGATGGGCCTCAGTGGGGCCACACAGGCCTGCTGAGTGATCTGCAGTGATATTTAGTTCTTTCACCAGCATACAACACAGATGCAAACACATGTTGTATCACTGTCCCTTTACCATGCAAGTGTTTCTGTTTAGACTTTCAAAGATTCATCCCCCAGGGTCACAGTAGGTCAGCAAATGTTTGAGATATAGGCTAAACTTATGTAGGCCTAACAAATGCTAATACTTTTCTCTTCAACCTAAGTACATTATTCAAATTGTTCATTATTCTAGTTTTTTGTTACATTTTAGCCCTAAACACTTAGACCAAATTGGACAGTGGTCCATAATCTTCTGATAATGGTTCTAATGCTTTTATTTAGGTAGCAATATTTTTGACTTCACAGCCATGTATCACAACCTACACCAGTCAGGAAAAACAGCTGACATTTTGCCTCTCATTACAATATGTATTTGATAAACAATGGTGAGGGTTGACAAGGACTGATGATTTGTATACATCTTTGTATAACTAATGGTAAGATATGATGGCATATATTTGTTCTTTCTTGATTCTCCTCCCAGTTCTTCTTCTCATATTGACAGTGCAGGCTCCAGTGATGCCTGCTTTCCATTTATCCTTCATCCTCATTCACATTTGGAACAAGCTTCTGACTGTCCTCCAGATAACAGTGCATCCCCAGGGAGCCTCCGCCCCAATTCCCCTTTCTGCCCCCACCACACTTTTCCATCAGGAGATGAAAGGCGTCTAACATTCTTCCCCCTGACACTTAAACAGCGCTCTGCCTGTGTGGTCCATCCAGTATGAAGGGCGTAACGCAAAACTATGACTTGTCGCCTCTGACTCTGTGTGTAGCTGCACGTTTGTAGGTTAGCACTGGAGGTTTGTCACATCACGGGGCCTTTGCTGTTTGTTGTTCTGCAGAATCCTGAGCACAGGGAAGTGGTGATGACTGATCCTTATGATCTGGTGCTCCACTTTTACTTTCCTTATGTCTTGGTCCCCCCAGAATATGAAGGCATGCTCAGATCGCAAGTGTAATGTTTCCATCCCTTATGGATTTTCACCAGTTTATTTTGCTGTTGTTGGTGGGAGGTCTGAGTCAGCTGATGTGTGTCTGGGCCCATATGCTGGAGGATGATGGCGCTTCTGTGATGAGAAGCCAATGCTCATGTGTTTCTCCTCAAACTTGAATCATAGCCTGGGAATGCCCAAGCCTCTTGTCAGCTCCCTGAGTGTCTGTTTGTTTAAAATAATGTCCAAATCAAACCCCTTTTTCCCCTGAAGACACTCAAATGATCTTTCATGAATTAAAATCATACATCAGAAATAATTAATGAAGGTCTTCATACTTTCCTGCTGGGAGCAAATTTGACTTTTTGACCTGTTTCTCTGAGTCAGCAGATGGAAGTGAAAAAAGGGAGGAATTTAAACTGAGCTTTTTTTGCATTAATATCAAATAAAAAGTCCCAGTAAATCATACTGACAGTAATAATTTGCAAAATTGTCTTTAATATGTGCAAGGGGAAGAAGGACTGAGAGCAGCATTTCATTTCCAACTGGACCATTTTCTCACTTAATTGTGTGAACAGAAAGAAGGCAGCAAATACTATAACATAATTAATCTGATTTCAAGAAATACATTGCATTGAGTGTGCAGAGCCATAAATGTTAATGTACAATGCCACAAATAAGAAATATTGAAGAAAAATCTAGATCAAAGTTGATTAAAGGAAGCATGTCTGTACCCAGTTCAGTGGCCTGAAAGCAAAATGTGGCATCATGCTTGATCAGATTAGTTCTTGGAGAAAAGAAGCAACCAAACAAACCTCAACCAGGATATTTTATATTAGATTAGTGGTGTCTAATGTTGCAAATTTTTGCTGATTTTCTGAGATGAACAACACATAGTTCAGATAGCAGATTTGTCATAAACTAGTAATAATATTTCTGAGGATGCGTCTGTGGTCTAAACCCAATCCTGCGTCACCACTGGTGCTGCAGTTGAATCCAAATCTAGGCTTAATCCACCTGATCATCCAGCAATTTATTTTAAATCAATAGTGTAAGTCAGTAATGTGTCTCTACTTTTGGGAAGACTTTAATTTTGTAATATTGCTGCAAGGATCTGATGGTATTCAGCCACAAAAACTATAGCGAGGTTAGCACTGACGCTGGATGGTCAGTTATGGATCACAAACTCAATTGGATGGCACTCATTCATTCATCCAAACTGATTTAGACTGGGCATAGAGACCATAGGTACCGTTGCTACTGAGTGTCCCATTGCTCAGTGCATTTCTATGAAGATTTGGCAAATTGTGCATGTGCAGTTGAACACCTGTGTCAGCAGCGGGGGACAACTTAAACGGCTTTCACTCATTAGATTGAAATAGAAGGGGTCTGCAAATTTTTACAAAGTGGCCCTTATACTCGCACATGAACAAACCGTGAACAAGGTGTGTGAACCTGAGCAAAGCAGTGGGTGGCCAAAGACGCAGCGTCCAGGGAGCAGTGTATGGAGATGGTATTTTGCGCAAGGTTACCTAAGTGGTGCCACTGACAGTCCTTGGAGTTGAATCCACCACCTTCCAATCACTGAGGCAACTCTCTAACTACCAAGTCTACTGAGGCTAATTCCACTTTACTACTGATAGATTGCTGCGAGGTTTTAATTGTTGTATGCATATTAATACTTTACAGGTTGCATAATAGCATGCAATATGTTGAGTCAGCTTAATTTGTCTCTGCAAAGAAATATACAGACCCTCAGTTAAGGTCTAAAATCTGGTCACTTGGATCCATTCATGTGAAAAAAATCACACAGGTCTTATTCACTTTTTTTTTTAAAGAAAGAAAGAAACCCTGATGTATATGCTCAGCACTCTAACAGAGAAACTATTTGGAAAAAGGAGGTAATGCACTTGAGGGCAGTTTGACATGAATGCATACTTTGAGAGTTTTTTTTTTCTTTGATGGGTTCTGTGATTCAGGAGGGGAGAGGAGGAACTGAAGTAAATTAAGAGTGTGTGAGCCTGGATCCTGGGTGGAGCATGAACTCTCATGAGCCGTGTTTTTCTACTGGGTGATGTCATTACTGCTGGCCTGCTGGTAGGGTAGCCCACACAATTTCAGTGTGGCACCGAATAGCAACAAATACACTGATGGGTAAGTTTTTCAGACCTGAGACATACAAATGTGGCAGCATTTACTAAGAGGCAACATGCAGTCATTTGTTCTCTTCACAGTAAAAATACTTCTCCTGGTTTTTACCAGTACATGGAAAGCCTCTGTCTGATATGTAAATAGCTTTGGTCTGATATTTTAATGAGCATTCTGGTCTGAAAATCAATTGACAAGGTGTAAATTAGGTAAAACAAACAGCTGGTATCACTTTATAATAAACATAATAGTAATAACTTTGTAGCTCAAAATTAACACTGCTTGCAGCAAACAACACTGGTAGCACGGTCACTGGCACAGATTGATTACATAAGTGCAGTTAAGGTAAATTCACACTAGCCCATGAACTTTCACGTGTGTTTATGTAACAGCAGATTTGTTATAAGGTGATTAGGGATTGTAACAGGACATGTAAAACCACCAACATTACAGGAGTCCTTAAATTATAACTTGCTCAGGAAATACCAGCATTACAGAACGGTTCGGTCAGGTTACCCTGTCACAACACAAGAGGACTTCTACAGCTAGCTAAATGTTAGGAAAGCTGCCATTTCCTTTGCAGATGCAGAAGAGATTACCCAACTCTTACACTCATAAAAGTCTTATTGTGAAAACAGCAGCTCATACAAACTCGTATTCAAGTGAGTGTAATTTCATTAGAAAAATATGATGTCTAGATGAGAAATAATTCCTTTACAGTCTGTGTCATCAGTGTTAAAAGGGATTTTTTTCCATTGAAACGTAATATTTTTTAAAAAGTCTATAATAAAGTGCTGAGTAGAGCGATGGTGCCAAGCTCACCCACACGATCTGACAGTGTTTGTGTTTTTCATTTCCTCAACAGCAGGGCAGCACATTGGCAGAGGGTCTGGGTGTGTTACAGGTCAAAGGTCAGTTTAGGGGCCGCTCCCTAAGTCTATTACAGCATATCAGGCTACCACAGATACAGGGACTTTGTGACTAGTACTGGAAATTATAAAGATGGAGTCAGTTGTTTAATCATAATATAGCCATTGCTGCAAGTTAGGTTATGTAAAATAAACATCTGCCCTGAACTGCATTTATAACTGTATATTGTGAAAATACCAGATTCTCAGTTTATTACAGGCTTTTGCTCACACAAGAACCACAATGACAGGCATCAGCTAGCATCATGCTAAATACTACCTGAATGTGTTAAAGTCATCTCGTCATGCGGTGGAGCGGGAAGCTGGACATGTGGATATTTTGACACTAATTCAAGGGACTTCATTGAGTCAAATGACAGAAACATTCCTTGGCTTTTAAAGCTCTGTGGTGTGACCTCCTGGACCTGAAGTCCACATAACAGTCTACTTTGACACTTTTGTCCATTTATGTTCTATGTTGATCTGCCTTAAACTTTCATAAGACATCGTAGGTTGATCCTCAACCATGTTACCAATACTACCGAATTATTTAGAGCTTGGGCAGAATTAAAACTGCATGTCTGAAGTGAGTCACAGAGAATATTTGCACTTGGTGATGTTGCTGCTGATCCGGTCAATAGTAGCAGATCTCTATTTCTTTGTCAGAAAGGGTCAGTCAGTCACGTGCAACAAGATCACCTGAGATAGAGAAAATAGTTTAGCTCTGAGTACAACACACATTTACTTGATCAGATAATCAAGGCTTGTAATATATTGCATTCAAAATCATTAAAAATCTAATTTTGTGTTCATATAAATTAGTATACATGGTAATTGTCATATTTCTCTCTTTCTCTATCTCTCTAAATAATCAGATTGATGGCAGCTATATAGTTCTTTATAAATTTTTTATTTACATATGGTGGGTGTGGCTCCAGGCTTTTAATACTGTATTTGTTTTGATTTCTGGATGTTCGGAATGGTTAGTCTTTCATTTTAATATTGGCATTGTATTGTGCGTCCTACAGGGCCCTATTGTAAATGAGTCCTTGCTTACAATGGCTTAACTGTCTCTGTATGAATAATTAAAATTTCTCTTTCTCTTACTCCATATACTGAATTTTAGAAACAGCACAATGAATGTATTTTGCTCTGTTTTGTTTTGTTTACTCACTAAAGTCAGGGTGTGCTGTTTTGAGTGAATAGTGGCAGCAGGAAGGAGACAGTTAAGAGAATATGTAATGTTTTGAAAATGATGCAGGAAGGTAAAGGAGGAGTGGACCATGTCTGTGGTCTCTGCGATGCGCTAATGAGTCTCGAGTGTTACCAGCTTGAAACTATATGCCAAGAACCATAATGTTTAAAACAATGTTTTCAGTGTCTGTATTATATGCCTAATAACATAAAACCAAGTTTGCTTAAGTAACACAGTCTAACTTTTCATCCTGTGTGATTTGTCCTGAACCTGAAAAGATTACAAACTCAAAATATCAAAGAGTTTGCCTTGGAGAACAATGACATCATTGATGGAAAACACATAGACTCACGCCACAGGTTCACAGCAAAGTAACAGGGGTGAAATTACTGGTTATCATATGACCAGCACTTAGAAAGAATTACTGGTTTAATTGGTTATGAGTGCTGTGCAAAATTGCTTCCAGGGAGGACCTTCTCTTCATGAGCGTTTAACTGTATTTGCAACTTTTTCTGTAGTGTGAGAAGTGTGTTTGAATTGTACAGGCTGTGAGGGAATGCATGGAAGAGGCTACATCCTCACTGTGTGCAGTGTTGGGTCTGCACCAGCCTTTCTCCTCTAACGGAACTTTCATCTCCTTTTCAGCCCGGGTGGCCTGTCTGTGACTCTTCCTGCTAGTAGCATGTCTGGCCAAAGGTCAGGTAAGTCTGTGAGGCATGGCCATGTCTTACACTCAGAGAAACGATGCCTGCAGTTATTCAATAAAAACTAAAGGACATTTCTAGCTTTTATTTTCTTAATTGTGTTTTCACTCATTTATTTTCCTTTCTGTTTTCTTTGACTGTCTCCTGTCTAAGCATGTAGGTCCAGGCACATATAGATCCACTCTTCAAAATAAGGGTGTGAAACGGGGTCTTCGAATGATGCCATAGAATAACTGTTGAACTTGTCAGAGGAGGTTCTCTAGGGACCAGTTTTGATCAATGAGATGTGTGAGGGTGAAGAAGCTGGTCGGGGTTTAAAGTTACAGTCCTCAGAAGGAGAAGCCTCGTTGATATTTTTTTAAAGGGTGAACTGTAGTCAGAAAAGTTGATTCATACATCATCTCGATGACACTGGACTGCAAAACATTTTTTCTTTCTTTTCTATGGATGTGTACAGAAATAAGTATTCAACTGTCTGGTTGAAATAAAACTTACATTGAGATAACTGATAAAATGAGAACTTACACAACACAAACACAGCATAACAAAACTAAGTCTATGTCCAAGACCTGACAAGGGATGCATCCAGAAATGTTTGCTACTGCTTCTGTCCTCCCCCTCACTTCTCACTGCTCCTTTCCCATCCCAGAAGAGTGTTGAAGAGGACCGGAACAGGATGAAGGGAATGTATTAGTAGTAGAGAAAAGGGACAGCTGATCCACTTTAACATAATCACACAGCACGTTTGCCCCAATAGTCAATTTACAATTGCATGGCCTTCTCCCACATGTTTATCTTATTATATTACACAAAAAACTGAACAGATAAACACAAACGAACACAGAATTTACAGTGAAACTGAGTTCCTCTGTCTCTGGGCATGAATGCAGTGAAGTCACTCTAAAGCTCTTCAGCAGACGTTTGAAGTGGTTTCTGTTGTCTCCTCGGGTACTGGTACAGCCAGTAAAACCAAAACTAGACTGGAATTTAGTTCTGTAAACATCACTGATCTAAAAGGTTATTCAGAGTGGCAGGCTACAGGTAGCTTGGTGCCAGGTGTTGTAGATATAATGTATCTAGTAAATTGTAGAGGAGAATAAATAAACTCAGTTTGACCAGTGCCATAAAGCCGGAATGCTCTAAGGAGATCAGTCGAGTTGCTCGCTCCAACAAATGACTTGAGTCATCGGGTTTTCAAATGAAAAACAGTTTAGTCCAATAAGAATGCCAGGTTCTTTAATGTTTGGGCTGCTTACAGCTAACAGGTCTGGCACACAAGTTACCACAACAGCCTTGCCTTCCTTTTCCTGTTCATTCACTCCTTCAAAAATGACTGTGCCAATCCCACAGGTGCCTCCAGCAAGCTCCAATGTGAATTAAGAGCCTAATTTGATCTGAAAATATGCTCCACTTGTGAGGACTCCCTCATGTAATGTTCATTCTCTTCCCCTATTGACGTATTCTAAAGCCTTAGATGGAGTTTGTGGTCAGTGCGCCAGGTGCACACAGAATCCTCATATGAGGGCCGCACACCCTGAGGCTGTAGTGTCACAGCATTGGGAGCCGCGTTGTGGAGGACCCCCAGTGAGCACTGCCACTGCCAGTTTTGGAAATCGATATTCCCAACATGGCCAGTATTTTACACAAACTGTGCAAAAAGTTTTTTTGGAAGTTGTTTGGACCTTACGATCAGCAGGTTTGATTTGGATCCAGGGACAATAGTCACAGCATGCCAGAGGCTTGTGGATTGTCTCCCCTCCTGAGGCACAGCCTCAGTTTTCCACTTTTCTGAGAATACATTAAAAGAAGGATGCTTCCCAAACACAAAAAGAGGGATAAATATCTTCTTAATGCAGCAAGAAGTCTGGTTGTCGCTGAGATGAGACTGAAGAATAAAAAATGGAAGTTTTCCTGAAATGCTGGTTATCAGTGATTCGCTTAAACCTTACAAGCACCCAATTCACTCTAATTCTAGGGATTTTGCAGGAAATAAGTGATAATCTGAGCATTTAAGGCTGTTTTGTGTCCTGGACATATTTCTGTGCTCTTTTGGGGCACTGAGAATTTAACTTGATATAAATCACTGCTATCAAATTAGGAAAGGTGCCGGGGTATGAAAACAAGCCTTTAAGAATGCCATTAGACACCAACCAGCAGTGGAAGGCATGCACTGGCTGTTCCACTCGCTGCTGTGCTGCGGAATAGTGAGCTAATTCACGTGCCGCACACAGCGGGACAGCCCTCTCTTTAAATCCATGCTGAAGATGGAAGCCATGTTTCCCCTTAAGTAAATTATACATGTGCCATATGCTTATGGTGGTTAACCAAGGATCTGAAATTGTTTTCTCAAATCACAGAGAGTCTGAGAAAAATGAATGAGGTTTTTTGGGTAATTTCGGAGCCAAGCACCTCCTTCCACACTTCTTGGCTTTATGAAAATGGCTCTCTTCTCTCACTAATTGGTTAGAATTCAGTGTTTGGCACATGAGAGGAATGAACCCAGGCCTCAATTGGATGTAATATATATATATATATATATACGTATATATATACCCCTGTCAAAATTATTCATACCCCAGTAAAATTTTTACGTTTATTCTTGATTCGAAATGACACAGGTGTCTCCGAGAATGTAATAAGGTGATGTACAAGAGGCATCATTCTGGAGAAAAATATTTCTCAGCTTTTATTTACATTTGAACAAAATTGGCATGCCAAATATTATTCATACCCTTCTCTATAATCTTATGATAATCTTAACTTATTTTTTATGTTAAGCCACTCAAATGCTTCCTATATTTGCTGACAAGCGTTTTGCATTTTTTTGTATTTTCCCCTAGACTGTGACTGTTTGCAAAAGGTCTGACTAAAGCTGGACATGCAATTTTTTGTTCATATGTAAATATAAGCTGAGAAATATTTGTCTCCAAAATGAATACTCTTGTACAGTGGGGAAAAAAAGTATTTAGTCAGCCACCGATTGTGCAAGTTCTCCCACTTAAAATGATGGCAGAGGT
>JBBKCR010025340.1:0-11865 GCA_037577295.1 Ladigesia roloffi | reverse complement strand
GTCACCTTCGACTTGGATGCCCTGGGGGTAAGCAAATAAACATCAAGTTTTCATTTTGGGGTGAACTATCCCTTTAAGTATAAACGTTTCATATCGATCCCTGTAAATAAAAGAGAGCCCACTCAAACCTGAGAGTCATCACATTGATCAAGCAGTGGTCATATCACACATACATAAAGATACATACACATACATATTCATACACATTCAAAATACAACAAAACAAGAAATAAATATATGAATCAAGAAAAGTCTCATCACATCAAAAAAGGAAAAAAGCCTGCATTATAGAACAATTCCTTTCATGGAGTGGCACTTAAAGGCAAAAAGTAGTGCAGTGGACACACTCTAATGCTGAAAGCTTAAAAATGCCAAGCTTGAGAACCTGAGTCAACTAGAGTCAAAATATCATAATTATTATTAATATTTATTAATACATTACAAAAAACTAATAAAGCAGCACACTGTCCTTAAACATCTGAAAAAAACCCATCTTATTTGTTTGTTTTTGAGCACATAGTTAAAAATTACAATGTACTTAATTCTATTATTTTATGTATTTTCTACATATATGAAGGCTTGCTGTTTTGTTTTAATAAATATTTGCTAGAAAATTGATTCTATTTGTTAATGTAGAGGTCTTTAGGCTACTATAAACAACATTAAGTAATTCAGGATATAGGAGTTTGGATATTTTTAGATGACCCTTCTCTCTTGTTCTGCATTTCATTTTAGGCTGTGAGCTAAAGAATGACACTGTTTATATCAGAAGCAGGAAAACCCAAAAGGTCAGCGGACAAAACAGGGAGGTCGCTGCTATAGTCTGTCACTATTTTCAGAACCCCCTGCAACACTACACGGCCTACTGACAGACTATGGAAAACTTCGTGCTATATTTGCTAACTGCTTCTCTCTGACCCACTGTCCATAATCAGCTGGTACAGCTGAAACTCTATAAATAAAACCCATGAATGCATCTACTGAATAAGAGTGACACTTAAGCTTATGGGTCAGAGTTTACATCTGGGGTCATTAAGTACACTGACGAACACAAATTTGTAGACAAAACAGCTGGATTGTTATTTGATAAATCTAGTCTACAGCACCTAATATGCTCTTAAGGGTGATAAGAATAAACTGATTTGAATTAAGCAAATATGATGTGGACAAAACACTATTATATAAGAATTTCTATCCATAATTCTAGATTCTACATGTTATGATATCATGTTATTTGCATTAAACATGGCTGCTGATGGCTGAAAGAGGTAGTGTGGTAGGTGGTGTGAGAGAAAACCGAAGGGGGTAAGCAGGCATTTGTACAAGCTTAACTGACAGCTAATGCTGGGGTTGATTTCTTTAACTCACTGCCACTCAGCTAAACAGTCAATATATATTGACTGATATATATATATATATATATATATATATATTTATTGTTATATATATTGTTGACGGCAACAATGAATTTTTTGGTTAATATTTGAAATACAGAAAAAAATGTAACAAATTTGTTTAGTAAGACAACAGTTTGCTAGCCACATATTTTGGCCATCCAGTGCTTGAATAATTAAGACGTGAATTCTGACATTTCCGAACATGTCTCTTTGCACAGGCCCTCCAAAATTTCTGACAGGACTCTAACAGAGTGGTGCAGTGTACTTTGGCACGTTATTTATAAGCTGCAGAAGAAAAGAGACCTATTACACTCTCTCATATCTCAAAATATCCTAAAATAGCTCATTATTGGCCAGTTCTAACTAAAGTGAAAAATATTTTAGTTATCAAATCACACAGAATTCCAAACCCGAGTGCAGCCTACAAGGCTCTGTAAACTTACTATGCTGTAATCGAGCCAGAAACATCAACACTTACCCTTATCAGGAAGAGTGCGGAGGAACATAAAACATGAGGATTCAGGAAACATGTAACAAACAATCTCCACCCATGTGTTAATCTAAACACTTCACCTTTATCTGATTAAATTCTTCCTCAGCTGAGCAATATGTAAACACAAGCGAGCCAGTGTGAATAGTACAAGCTAAGAGGCCCAGCAGTTTAAACCTGAACGGCTTCATAATTCTTCTCACACAAAGTTGGATGCCAAATAATACTGCAGATGTTCTTTTACATGTGTAACAGCACTTCCAAACACAGGACCAAAAGGTTCACCAATAAATAAATACCCATACAGCATTGCTCCAGGCTGACTTTCTCCATTTTATCAGCCTTCTCTGCTTCATCTTTGGATTGCACATCTTTTGTCATCAGAAAGTGGAAATACAGATAAGGAGAGACCAACTGAATGATGTATGATGAAGAAAAACCAGTACTTACACAGTATCCATGCCATAATAGCAGTAAAACAATGATTGCGCATGTGCATGAATGTGACCACATGTCTGTCTGGATCCCTATCCAATGATAACAATGATATATTTGAATGAAAGCTCTCCATCCCTGGTTCATAAAACCAGGACTCTACAATAACCTAGTTGACTTTGACTGATACCAACTTCTTCATCAGTAGACATTAGAGCTCCTGTACTGCAAGCCATGGCTCAATCTAGAAGGATAAATGTGATGGCATTTTACCAGCCCATCCCACAGCTCTACAGTTGGAAGTCTGCCACGCTGAGTCATTAACGGCTCATCATTTTCTGAGGTTATTATTTTAGTAACTTGGGAATATTTCCCATCATATCACATTTAATAACATTGTATATATATCTACTGACTGTCTGAATAGACATGCTTCTTATACTGTGGAGTTGGACATGTTTTTAACTAAACCCAAGCATGAACACTGTGCGTAACAAATAAACACTCGGGCTGAAAGATTTCAAGTCGCCTACACCTGAGTGCAGGCCCAGCGGATCAACGACTCCTGTACCACAATGCACCATGAGAACTAGCCAGTTGATTGCTTGGCTTTTGAGCTAATATCTTTTCATTTTCTGTTTTGCTGTTTTGCTTTAAACATGGTGCTCATGATTATAGCCAAACAACAGAAATGGTAATACATTTAGTGTGAAATTGTGAGCACACTTATCAATAAGACTGGATAGACTAAAACCACTGACGATTTTTTTGTCTTTGCATGTTGAATGATGTAAGGCTTGGAGGTAAAACATAAACCAGAGCACTTTATATTAAAATCACTGTATTTTTTTATGTCTGTAAACACAACACAATGACATTTACCATTGAGAATTGACTGCTAAGGTGGCCAATTAACAAAGGACACCGTTATTTTAGCCCTAACCAACATGAATAAAATGATGCCAAACAAGTATCTGTTTTACTAGTGTCTTTTAGCAACGTTGTTTCCTGCTGGTGAAAGTATGCTAAGGCCATAATCTCCCTTAATCTCGTTAATAGATTTTCAGGCATGTGGCATATCAATGAAAATCCAAGCAAACTAGAAGTGGCAGGAAGGAAACAGAGGCAGAGGGGGAGCACTCTATTCCTTCTTGAAGTTTTGTTCAGAACTTGTGTCTCTAGAGTACAACCCCGTACAGAGGAGAATCCTACAGACCTGCTGAAGAGGCCTGGCAAAAGCCTTAGCCCAGATTTATACTGGTCTGTGCAGACAAACAACAGCTGTTAAAACCACTCTGGCCCTTTGTCATGTTTTTAGTCACAGCGTTGATCAGGGCTTAAACTCTACTACTGTGTTCCCCATCCCCCACCTCCCTTTCTCATACTCCGCCAACCACTACCCCATGTAGAAGCCCATTCTGCAGAAAGCTCTACGCAAAGCAAACATGGCACTGCTCACTGAACAGAACAAGGTCATTGTGCACAATGTAATTCTCAACACATTGTAGTAAAACTGTGCTGAATTAAAGCTAGGAATTCGTGTGCTTTTACAGTTGATGGTCAAGAAGTACAACTGCTGATTGAGCTCCACTACACACCTGTAAATAGTTTGTAGGAACATTTTTACCTACTCCATTCTTACAATATATCGCATTCCCATTTAAAATACACTACAGAGCATATTACTGTACCAGAATTGAAAATCAAGGTCATAAAAAAAGAAAAATAATTTATTTAGTAGAGAATGCAACTTCCCTTATTGGCTGTAACTTCAACCAGATGCTTTCTGTAGATGCCAATCAGTCCTGAGCAGTGGTTAGGAGGCTTTTTGGCCCATTCGGTTGGTTAGGAATCACATTGGAATGTCTTATTTGAAGAGCTGCTTCAGATCATGCCACAGAATGGCAGCTGAACTTCAGTCAGGATTTGGGTACTGTAAAATATGTATTTTCTTCTCCTCAAACCACTTTACTGTGGTCTGGTTTACATATACAATTGCTGCAAAATATGAGAGGCTATTTATACATGCAGGCTGGAAAGAGAAAATTTGAAAATTAAAACAAACTAAAATTAAACTAAAATTAAAAACAAAATGATGTCACTAATGTAATGCAGAGGCGGTATAAGTGATACAGGCATCATTGACTTCAATTTTCTCCGCACTGGTGCAGTCCTAGACCTTTATATTCCTTCAGCCTTTTTTTGAGGACCCATTAAAGCTAATTTGACCAAGCCATGCTAAAGACTGAATACAGTCTTACAGTATTCAGTCCGGGGTTTTCATAGTAAGAAAACCCTTTTGCCAAGTTGATTGGAACACCTCACTTGAATAATTCATTTTTTCATCCAGGCCTCATTATCCTGGAGGCCAACATCCTTTTTAAATCAATGTTTCTGCTTGTTACAACTGTTTAATAAAGTTATGGCAATGTGAACTGTTCATGTTTGTCAGATGAGATTATCTTCACTCATGATTAATACTTTGTTGAAAATAAGGTCACCTTTTAGAATAAAAAGCCTGCTGAAATCCAGATCATTCCTAAGAGTGCGCAGATGTTTTTGAGTAAAATGGGGGGCAAATATTTGAGGTTGTGACTTCCAGTATTTCCTAATGAAGACCATATGAATCATGTCCTAAAACAATCCACTTTTTCTTCCAAAATAACAGGCGTAACTGCTTAGACTAAACTGAAATGCCAAAGAGTTTACATTAGTTTGCATAGACATAAAGATTAACAAACAATTCTGGTCTGACTGATTTCTACAAAAATAGAAACTCTATAACAGACCGCTTAATCTAGTCTCAACATCCATCACCAAATTCCACCATAATGACCCTCTGAAAAGAATGCAAGGACGTTTCTTGCTTACACCTGGGCAACATGCAGGTGTACTGCCAGTGAGCAAGAGCACTCTGGCAGATGATGTACAGCAGAGTTCTGAAGAGTGATCAGCACTATTTTACAAGCGATGTATTGCAGCCACAGAAACTACACAGGTTGCAATCAAACAGTGAGTTTATGCCTGCAAAGGCAAAAGAATGAGAGCTAAAAAAGACGTTTTTCTCCCTGCATCCCCGAATATTTTTACTCTATTTTAAAGCAAAACAAAGTTGACTTGAAAAGATTTCTATTTTAGTGATAGTTGTTAGAAAAAAACTAACTATAGCTACTCCTTGATGACACAGTTTGTACTGTGATTTGTCAGAATGAGGTAACATTTACAAAAAACCCAAAACCTAGAACACTCCATTACACTGCAGGTAATGTATTAGACGTGAACTCACATTTGGTTCAGGCCATGGTGCATTGGGGATGGATATTGTTAGGATACTGCTATTAATACACAAACACAAACACAGAACTCTTATTGACACTAATCTTCATAAAAAATAAAGATATTAGATGAAAAGAAATGAAAAGATTTAACACTTCTTTTACTACCTTCTTTGAATAATCGGTCAAAATTGTTCCTGAATAACAACAATAAATACAACAAAACCAAACTAGTTCTCCAGAAACAAAATATTTATGAAGCATACACAAGTACTTTTTAACAAAAAAACTGAAACAAATTGAGAACAGAATAACAACACTTTAACCCTAAACCTAACCCTAATCTAATAAAATTGGACTCCCTACAAATTGTAACAAAGTGTAACAATACTTTGGATCGTTTGGCTTTTTCTGTCATTGTGTGTGTGTGTGTGTGTGTGTGTGTATGCGTGTGTATGCGTGTGTGTGTGTGTATGCAAGCTCTCTTGTGTTGTTTTTTATTTTTAATTCTCCAGTACCGACAGCAGAACCGTTAACTTCAGGGCTTAGCAATATTTCTGTCTTATATTTCTGTCTATAATTAATAAGCACAGGGACCGATTAAGTACTGGGTTTCGGTACCATTCCTATTCATAGCCATGTAATACAAAGATGTCCGTTTGATCTGTTTTGGTAACATAGCTCTTTGTGAACAGTAACTCAGTTTATTAAAAAAAAAAAAAAAATTCACCCTTTTGATTCTAAGTATGCTGATATTTAGTATAAAAGTCCAATTACAATTAGATTTAAGTACAATTATATTCAAGATGTTGCTCTAAAGAATACATGGGGTATACATGAACTCTGAATCAAGGATTGAGTGGGTGGTTGTGTTGGGAAAGGCCTTTGTTAAACTTTCAGGGCTAGGCAGCTGGGATGGTGCTAATACCCACAATCTTTTCTTACTGCTAATACCTGCTGTGCCCATTTGCATCCCCTTTGACATTCTGCTGCCAGATTCATATTAATTGTTTGTCAGGGACTTTTATTCATGATTTGTCCTGAAAAAAAGCATACTGTTGTCATTACAGATCTAGTATTTTCCCCTGTACACACATGCTGATGTAGAAATCATTTCATAAACATTTGCAAAATGAATTAATGAAATTGGGACTACATTTACCAGTAGTATCATTGCAGAGTATATAAGTTATTTCTCTATGGTTACAAAAGCCAAATGATTAAGATGCATTACCACAACAGTGAAGTATAACTTCAAAATTTTGCTCAGATGCAGATTTTGTATGTTATTATTTACTGAGATCATCATGCAGCTCTAACTGGGTCTAATGATAACATTTTAAACATTCTGATTGCTGACACAAGTGAGAAAATGCAAATTTACACACACCTGACCCTGTCACTAAAGGCTGCTATTTATGACACATGCATCACCGCCAGCAAGAGCGCAAGGACATGTTTTTAAATGGTCAAGGCAAAAGGTCTATTCTGTATTAAGTTTAAGAAGCGAAAGGCCACACTTCTGAGAGGTGCCAATCTAAGACGAAGGATATAAAGGAATTAGTATCTGGCCAGCCTGCTGTGGCCTAAAAGCAGAAAGGGAGGTGGGAAGGGGTATTTGTGTTCTTTGTCATTAACACAGTGCTCTAAGGTGGACGTGTAAAATAATAGGAAAACAAACTGTCCACAACATGTATACCGGATGAGAGATATTTGACTTTACTTTAGAGAGGGTAACCGAGTTTTGCAAATGTCTGCTCACAAGGCAAAAAATTGTTTCTACATTTCACAGTTACTCATTCACTACTTTCAATTTAAAGTAACACAAATTAATGGCTAGGGTTTCAAATTCTACCATCCTAGTTTTGAAGATGAAGAAATACTAAGAGTTCAAAGCCTAAAAGAGAATGTGTTCCCTAAGCAAGGCTGACCTAATTTATATCTAAAAACAAAGCTGCCCTATAAACACTGCAAATTCAAGCAGGATTCATCACTTATGGTAAATGATAGGAATCTCATTAGCAAACTAATACAACTGAGGTAAACACTGCTTTACATATTTGTAGAACAGGCGCAATATACCCCTAATCCTGTCATTATATGCATCATTTTTTGTTGACTGGTTTAAAACTGGCCTCAGAATTAGTTCAATTGCCCTATGGGACAAGACTAGGGATGAGCAATGTAACCAAAATCTTCTATCATGGTAGAAGCAATTTTCTACCTCGATAACGATATATAGGGCTGGGTTTAAAATAAAATTGATTCACCGGTCAATATCGATTCTAGTTCAAAAATTGGCAGATCAATCTTTTCCTGTTGGCACTAGCTCTCATGACCTTGCAAGGAAAGCTATAAAATATATAACGCCTCACTCCACAACATGTAGACCAGCATGGAAGATGGTGGCCTAGTGGTTAGGGCCCTGCCATCAGAAAGTTGTGGGTTCAATCCCTCCTAGGCGCCTGAGGTACTGAGCAAGGTACCGTCCCCACACACTGCTCCCGGGCGCAGAGTTCATGGCTGCCCGGTGCTTCACTGGGAGAACAGGTTAAATACAGAGGAGGAATCTCATGCTGTTCAAACTGTGTGCAGAGGCGTGTTCACGTATGAATGATAGATAACTTTCACTTTTCCTCAAGAAAAATTTCTTAATACCTGAGGAGGAAGAGTCTTATCAGTCAAGCAGAATTTCCTAGACTGTATTTGCCGTGGTTGCTGAGCTAGTGTTGATAGTTATTATGTCTTTAACCAGTTGTGGTCATTGTTGTTCTTTTATTTTTATTCAACCAATTTTATGGTTACAGTGTGCAACCATTTTTGTGATCATTTTATTGTCAAATAGACATTTTCAAAACAGGTCTACTGGCATTTTTATGAACGTAAGAATAAAAAAAAACCTGGAAGAAATTTTCTTCCTAAATTCTTTTCATTCTTGATTCCCTCTCTTTGTTCGTCATACACACACAAACACACACTGCTCCTATCAGCAGGTACAGTTATTCATGTTATTCATGTGCAGAAGTATACTATAATATTGGACTAGTTGAATTATGAAATAACCACTTACTGGCAAAGCTTACTGTCCACATGTAATATTGCAGTACAGTCAGTCAGCTCCACTCAAGCCAATTTTAAGCAAGCCAAACTAGTCTTAACAAAAATCTGTAAATTAATCAATATGAAATCGAATCAGATCAAGAATTAAATCAGACCATGACCTTCAGGAAATCGGCAACAATACCCAGCCCTAACGATACATCACGATATAGCGATTTGCATCTGAAAATGCATAAACAAAAATACAAAGAAAGTGTTTTTTTATACTGTGACTATATTTAAACTAAGAATTGCGGCATTACTTATAATAAATAAACAATATAAAGGTTCACTGCAATGTACTTTAAATTTAATGTTTTTTTTTTCCCCTCAGAACAACAGGCACTAACATAGTGCCTGACAATATATCAGCCCTGTTCCTTACCTTCAATTGTTTTATGTAACAGAATGAACACGGTAAGCAAAATCTCAAAAGGCTTTTCTCTTGAGAACATGTATCTGATGTAACAGTAAAATAAAACATCAAAACAAAGTTCTAAAATGAACTAACATCCGACATTTGTCAGTAGCAGGCCTGCCATCCCACCAAACGTTTACAATACTTTAAAAAAAAACTAATAATTGCAAGCTACTGTGAATAATAGTATCACAAACTGGTGATAGAACTTAGGAAAATCAAGTAAAGATTAGTAAAACTACACCAAGCGCAAAAAAAATGTAAGAAAGTTCCTGTCTCTTTAAGAGAGCGCCGGTGCAAGTGAGTGAGTGAGAGCGCCTCGTGGAGGAGGTGGAGAGAGAGAACGGAGAGGGTGCGTGTTCTGAACTGTATAACGAATTTAGGAATATATATTTAATTTAGTGTTAATTATCTTGCATGTTCCAGGTTTACATGCATGTTTACTGAATGTTACATTTGAATGCAAACATCAGTCAAATCCATCTTGTCGGTCCTGGGTCACAGGGGCGGAGCTTGGGGGTGGCTTTGGGGACTGAAGCCCCAAATCTCACTTCAAACGCTTCTAAAAATGACGACAACCCTGACAATAAATGCTGCCTATGAAATACATTAAACTCATTAATGGGCACAAACCCCAGGTTTCCCTTATTCTTAAAATGCTGTGATTTCAACAAGCTGAAAGTACAAAAACATTCCACCAACTCAATATTCTAAACACTAACGTTAACGTCTACTTTCTACTCGTCTGTCAGCACTTGTCTCTGTCTTCAAGTAGCCTCAAACATTTACATGGACATAAGACCATTCTTAAAAAAAAAGAACCACCAGTGATACATTAGAAGCAGCTGCCAGAATCTTGTGTGATGTTTCAGGTCAGTGATATAAACACATCAGTTTAGCGCACTTTGACATTTGATGCTAATCACAACTTGGTTGAACTGTACAGCACTACATCGGCTATGCTATGCTAGCTAGGTTAGACTGCAGAGTTGCTGCTATGATAATTCCTCCCCTCATACAAAACATATAACCAGGGTTGTTTAAATGTCAGAAATCTGTTTTCCCAAATGTAATGATCTCCCTTTTTACTTAATTTGATAGTGTTATATTGACTAATAAAATGTTAGGCTACCTTACGTTAAAACGTGATCCAGGCGGCATGTCTTGAAAATCCAAGAAAATAAAAAGAAACATGTTGGGACATATTCTTTACTTTATTAATGTTTTAGATAACACGTTTAAATGATCTCATAACATGTGATAAAGCTATCCCGTTGCAGGATCGCTGTCTGACAAGCTGCCATGTGCCACTGCACTGCCAAAAATCAGGGTCGAAGATGGTCGCGAGAAGCTTCTCAAGAGAATGTAGGAAATTGCATCTAAGTCATCCGAAATTTTCTGGAGGAAGACCCCCAGACCCCCCTCTGGGCTAAGCCCCGGATGCTCACTATGTCTAGCTCCACCACTGCTGACTCATATTTGATGATCCCACTGCGAGTGCTGTCCTCCTGCAGTAACTAATACAGTTTTGGAACGTGTAGCCCTTTTCCACAAAAATGGATACATGAAGTTTCTTTAATAGAAAAAAAGGCTTGAGGAAAAATTTCATAGACAAGCTAACACAAGAGGCTGACCAATCTCCAGCTCCGCACCAGCATGTATCCTGAAGCGGTTCAGAGATTACTGGCGTCCGCACTAGGCACGGAGACTCTTGATGTATTTCATCACGTGTTGCATGCATTTATTTGAAGACAGCTAGCATGCTATACAGTGCCTATAGTAGCCAATAAAATGTGTGCCCGACCGTAAATCCGTGTCTGTGAGTATTGCATGATTACATAACGTAAAATATCACGTGATCTGAAACGCGATAAAGAAGGTTGACAAATTTCTACCGGTATATAGCCCACCCCTAGGCAAAAAAGCTTTGTTTAGTGTAGTCAGATCAGCATTCCTACTCCTGAGATGGTCGAAACATACCAGTGTGAAAAAAGGCTGCACCAGTGCTATATTTATTTTTCACAGCTCACAGTAAGACATACCGAACCACAGTGACGAGTCTACAACACTTAAATGAAGAGACAGGTTTGGTTTGAGCAGATTGAGGAAAAAACACTAAATGTTTATTTATCAAAAATGTATGGGTGACTGATGACCTTCTGTTAGCCTCACAGCTCAAGCTTTATACTCAAGGACAACTAACACTATGCAGAACACATTGCAGTATGATCAGACATATGCATTATGATCAGGGTCAAACTGAGTACTACATTTTATCAAGCCAGCTGAAAACATCGTTCAAAAACATCTGTGTTGAATTGAGAATCTTGTAATGAACAGTATGGTGTGGTGTTATACTCCGAATCTATAGCAAAAAATAAACAGACCCTGTCTGAATAAGAAATTGTACTGTTTTCTGAAGACCCAGTATGGCAGCTTGTAAAACCACCAAGCAGGAGCTGAGGCTTTCAGACATTCCCTCAAAGACCACAGCAAACACTCTTTCGACACATGACCCACAAGCGAGTTCATGTACAGCAAAATAAACACTTCTCATATTACTACCCAAACACACATTCTGGAAAAGCTTCTGCCTTTGAGATGTGTACAGAAGATATCAGAGCTAGTTTTTATTACACACACACACACTAATATATATATGTATATAAAATGTACACAGACACACACACAGACACACACACAGACACACACACAGACACACACACAGACACACACACACACAGACACACA
>JBBKCR010025330.1:0-11865 GCA_037577295.1 Ladigesia roloffi | reverse complement strand
CACACACACACACACACACACACACACACACACACACACACACACACACACACACACACACACACACACACACTCTGACACCAGCAAACACCTGCACTGTGAGAGAAGCTATTGTAGACGAAAGAACAATACAATCCTTTGTCCACTAAAGCCTTTTCAGTTACTCTGTGTTATAAATGTGTAATGTCGAATGTGCGGTGGCAGCAGTCATGCAGACAAGTTCAGCTGGGGCCAAGTTAGTCTATAATTTTCACAAAAGGTCAACAACCTTAGTTAAACCCTGTCCCAGATCACACTGAATGAGCACCTACTGAAAAACAGACCAGTAAGGCCTTTCAGGGACCAGTTATGTTTTCTTTTCTTTTCAAAACTATGAACAGTGGATGGTGGCTTGGGTGTAAAATTGTTGTTAAACCAGTTTTTTCCTGCCCGCACACATTTCTTTTGATTTAATCTTGAAGAAACAATACAGTCATTAGAGCTTTACAGGTTTCTGAAAGAAAAATGTCTTCACACACCTCACTGAAGGAACAGGAAAATCCAGTGCTTTACATAAGATGGTAAAGAAAAAAAATCAGGAACAGTAAATAAAGTCTTAGTTTTTCTTGATCTGGATAATATAACTCTATGTTCTCATCTAGATCATTCTTTATGCCCATGCTGGGTCTGTAATGAATACAATTACTTAAAATATAAATGGTCCACACAGCTCAGATACTAAGTAGCAGTAATCAAACTATTTACAGTTACAACAGCCTATATTCAAGCAACAGTTAGGCCCAATAATCATTATAATTTTGCAGGCTTTGTTGTCTACATGAATCAGATTATAAATGATATATATGACAGTTTATTTTCATGTTAGAAATTAGAGTAATGGGGTAATTGGGTATATAGTTATGTTCAAAATAATTTAAAAATTGTTGAAATACTTTCTTTGTACACACTACCACAATAGATTTCAGAATAAGCTATCAATATGTGACTCTCAGCTTTATTTAAATGGGTTTCACAAAGGGATTGAATTAAGCATTCAGAATTATAGGCAGTTGTCCCTCCACTTTCAGTGGCTCAAATTAATAGGACAAAGTAACATAAACTACTGCCTTGTTTTAATGCTGGGATAAAACTCATTTGCAGTCAATGTCTGCCTGAAGGCTGGAACCCATTGACATCAACAAATGCTGAGTTCCCTCCCTCGAAAATGCTTTCCCAGGCCTTTACTCCTGCTGCTTTCAGTTGCTTGCTTGTTAAACTTTTTGTCTTCAAATTTGCCTTCAGTAGGCAAAACGTTGCTCTATTGGGTTGAAATCATAGGCTTGAATAGAAGAATATGCTATTACTTTTCCTTGAGAAACTTTTGGATGGCATTCAAGGCATGTTTTGTGTCATTATCTATTCACATTGCAAAGCCCCTTCAAATCAGTTTGGCAGCATCTATCTGAATCTAAGCTAGCAGTATAGTCCTATAAACTTCAGAATTTTTCCTGATATTTCTGTTAGCAGCTGCATTACCAATAAACACCAGTGACCCAGACATAAATACCCGTGCTCTTGCACTTCCTCCTCCATGTTTGACAGAAGATCTGGTGCTTTCATAGGCGGTTCTACACGGGGGCTGTGGGGGGCCCAGGGAATTGCTTATGGCCCCCCTAATGGCCCCCCTGCATTGAACAGACAAAGATTTAAATATAAATATATGTCTTATCACAACATTTATTTATAAATATTAATATAAATATAAATAAATGTCTTATCACAACATGCGCTGACTCGAAGAACAGAACTAACACTACGTGTGTTCTAGTCGGACTAAAGCGCTACACAATGAGAGTGCGGGCTGACACACATGCATTTCCATTGTATTTTCATTAATGAAGGAGAATTTTAATTGCAGACTTTGAAAGTGATACAGTGACTTCCTGAAGAATGCCATTGATCTGGCAAAATGTTCTGAACCAAAGAATTCTGCGATCCTCCACCTTAGTGGGCTCCCAAGGGCTTTTGGTGTCCCTGAACATACCAGTGCATTCCTTCTTTGGACATGTTGAATTCCACTGAACAGCGACCAAATGCAAATTCAGTGCTTTGAATAAACTCCAGATCTTTTATCTACTTCATTTTCCACAGAGTAACGAGAGAACTGGCAACACCTGGTCATGAAACTAGCTGCATCATGTCTACAGAAAAAGAACTTAATGCTCTTCAAACTGTGTGCTGTGGTGTGTTCATGTAAAACAAATGGTCACTTTACACTTTCATATTAAACACCTTAATTTAAAGCTGCAAACCTATGGTTCCATGAAATTCTGATTGCTCAATTTTAAATCCATTGTGGTGCTAGACAGAGAAAACATTATAAGAATTGTATCAATGTCTAAACACATATAGAGCTAACTGTATGTAAAAAGTTTAATAGTGTGAGTTATGTTAGGGGCACTGCTTGGGTCCAATGATGTTCTATACTTTCACTTGAGGGAAACTCTCAAGGCCCAGTACAGATTCAGATTTAATTTCTGGGAGCATAGTTGTCATTCTAATTTCAATATTTAAACAGAAACATGTTCTTATTTTTAATATTTGTATTGCTGTAATAAACCTTGTAAACATACCTATGGCCCAGGATTATCCCTTGGTTACATGGGATTTTTGGCCCATTTATACTACCAGGCAAGTAACTGAAGCTTGGTTCACTACTCAAGAACTCGAGAAACCTGCATGGCAATATGAACTGCTCCACCTGTTTCTGTTCAAAAATCAGTATTTAAAAAATTCCAACCTGAGCAGACTAACACAATTTTTGACACTAGTGAAGCCTGACAAGGAACAATAACCTTGCTGTGTCTTTTTTTTTATAGTAAATAAATTCACAGATAGATATACTCTGACTAAGCTTTGGTAACTGATATGAATTTAACAGAAATATATATTTTTAATGCACATCTAGATTTTTTTTGCAAACGTTTTTACACTGAATCATGACCTTTGTTGTTGGCTAATGTCTAAAACATACTTATATACTTAGAATAGCTAAGAAGTTTAAACAGGGCTAAAAATGAAGTATTGGATTTGTCTTGCCAATGGTTGGATGACTTCCAAAACATCTTTAATTATCTGTAAACCTCACAGACTCTAGCCTTCCTAAAATGTCTTATATTCATTGTGATACTTCATTTACATCATGTGGGAGGGATGAAAAAATGCATGTATCCATAATAACAATTATAAGCGGGAAACTGTATAAGTAAATACGTTAATATTAAAAGAATTGTAATTTAAACAACTTAAATCAGTGTTCCATCATGCTATTTATACATCAGATTGTTACCAGGGGTACATTTACAAAGTTTAATGCCAGAAAAAAAGTGAATTAAAAGTAACAGAAATATTAGTAGCAACAGAACAATGGAAAACTGATCATTGATGTGATGTGAACATGACTGATCAGTGCATGTACAGCTGAAGAGTAGTGCTCAATATTTAATCAGTCTTGAAGGGTCACGGTTAGTAACAATTCCTCACTTTACATAACCAACATGTGAAAGGGTGTTCGCTTGCTACAACTCTCTTTTCCAGGAGCTACACCCTCACTGATTAGTTAATTATTCTGCTGTTGGAAGTTAGCTATTTCTTGCATGTTGGGTCATTTTTTGTTTAACTTCACCCACTTGAGGGACGAGCTCACCATCTGAAAGACACTTCTTGTTTGTGAAATAATATTTGGCAGAGGTAGAATGTGTGAAAAGAAAAGGACAGACAGATACTCAGTGGCTAGTGGCCAAAAACGATGCCCAGTCTGCCAGCCAGCAAAAATGACTCAGAGCAGCGTGAGAGCGAGGAGAGGAACAGAGAAAGAGCAGCAGAGAGTCAAGCAGAAGCCAGCCAGTCTAGACCAGGGCAGCTCCAAACCCTCTTCACCCGCCCAGCAAACATTTAGGCACAGCAAGATAATGAGGGAAAATAATTGCACATGGAGGTGGGACCGCTCTGTGTCAAGTGTGGTCCACTTGTGATCCTAATTTAGAAAAATCCTAGATCTACCCCTGCCAAAAATGTTATAAAATCGAACTTAATAGCCTAATTTAGGCAGACATTCAGGATTCAGTAATGGGCAACACTGAGACTAAAGAGGGAACATTACTGCCAGTTGCCTTGAGGCAAGGTGAGGCTGAAAACACTTTTACAACACAAAATAGAGGTAAGAAAATGAGCTATGTATTTAAATAAAATGTAAATTAAACTGTCTTACCTAAGTGTAACAATCAGCTCTGTCATTTAATGACGCTAAAGTGAAATTAGGTTGCTATAAGTCATTAGATAGGCCAATAAGTTTTTCCTTAAAACATTTAGTTAAAAAGGGGAAATAAATTCCCACCACAAACCTTGTGACCAATCAAGGATATGTAGGAACTGGAACAACAATAATAACAACAACACTAATAATAATAATAGACTTCATGTCTGCCACTCCAGAAGTACAATAATTTATTATGGATTCTAACTACATATAAAGTATTTCATAGTACACAACAAATTACAACAAATATATAAAAACTGGTAAATATAAGTTATGTTAATACAAGTAAATATGAACTATATAAGGACTGGTAAATACGAACTATTTTATGACTGGTAGATATTAACTATAGTAGGACTGGCATAGATAAACTATTTTAGGATTGGTATATATCAACTATTTTAGGGATGGTGAATATGAATATATTAAGTGTTGGATAGAAACTATTTTTAGACAGGTGGATGTGAACTATATTGAGACTGGTGGATAAAAGCTATTTTAAGTCTGGTGGATAGCAGCTATATTAAGAATGTACTAATGTAGTATCACTCCAAACCTATGTTTATGTTTTATGTCAGTAATCACTACCAGCATAGAATATCATTGGGAACGCGAAATAAACACACATTCAGCCTTAGTATTGTAGTCATTTATGTGTTTCTCATACATATTGCACACAAATAGTACTCCTTTTGCCCACTGTCACATGTTGGCTATTTCGTATACCTGTCAACTGTAAAAAACACAGAACTTTAAGAATACACTACAGTGATGATGTTTCTATAAAGCATAAAAAAGTCTCAGTCACCTTTATGAGACATACAAATTACACCTAAGATTAATACATTATTTAATTGGACCTCATTCAATTAGATTTTTTAAAATAGAAAATCAATAGCATTCAAGAGGTATACAAATATTGAGGGGTAGTGGTCACCATGATATACATGATTTATAACATAAATAACATAGATTACATACATTATATATTACAAAAAAAATCTTACAGAAATATCATCAAACTCATGTAACCATTCAAACTGTTAGTACACAATTCAGATTCAACCTCAGGTGGGTTGCAAAACTATGCAAAACATGATAAAATATTTTATCAGAATAAGACAAATGAGCAAACATCTCTTCTGAGGAGACAAAACAAAACAAAGCAAGGAAGGAACAAACAGGGTTGGGCTATCCTAGCTTTTGTGTTCCAATATCAGCTGCATGGCATTTGTCACGCAAGAGTCTCTGATACAGGGCATGTGATACAGGACTGCTATTTTGGATGTATCACTTTATAAAATACAAATGTAATACCAGACAACTATCAAGTTTCCTTATTTAATCAGAAAATCTACACAGGATTCTGTCAGGGCAAAAATAAACAACATGCGTTTGGATATGTGAACATTACACGATTTTAATACGATCCCGTTTTAGTTAAAAAGTTGTTTTGTTTATTTGAAATATGGATACAGGCCATGATAATTCAGCGCTAAAGTGCTAAAAATGGCATGGAATATTATACCAAAGATCCTAACCCTACAGGTTTCCAAGTAGCCGCCTGTGTTTAGTAATATCATAAAAAAAGCATGACACAGCTCAAAAGTATATTCACCACATTAAAATGACACAGATCGTAGCAGTCAGAGGCCTTCAGACTTTCCGAGTGGGATTTGAGAGTTGCAGGGGTGTTCAGATGGCTTTTTCCTACTTGGTGGTCGGAGAATTCCCTGCTCTCACTTGGTCATAAATAAGGTGCAAGGCCTCTTAAAACCTCTCTGAGCAGTAGTCAAGAAATCTGTATTCTCCTTAAATTTGTTTAATCATTTAATCTGACATGGTGTGTCCACTGCTATGTAATGAATCCTTCCATGATATTAAACTGTCCAGCTAGGTGTAAATTACACTTACACTCGGAAATATCTATGTGTGGTTACACACACTCACACAATGCTTGCAGTTACCCAGAATAAACCAAGCAAAGATAAATTTTCTCATGAAGGTTTAAAAATAAGAGCAAAAACAGCTCTTTCTATATTTCCGAGCATTCTAGTAGTGTTGGTATTACACCTCCCAAGATAGCTAATGTTACACTAGTGAGAAAACCAGACTTTGCAAAGCGATAAATAAAAAAAAAACCACCAATCAATACATCAAAAGATTAATCCAGTTTACATTTTGCCTTATATATTAGTCACATACAGTCACACAGTGGTTAGCGAAAGTATCCTCACCTACAACTGTTGCTGGTGTCAGGAGCCACTTGCACATGTGCGATTCAATGATGTTAGTCAGTCAGTAAGTGATTCATTATGAGCCACTGACTCTCATTGGCTGGCCTACTGGGGGGTCCATCAAAAAAGACCTACCCACCCACTCCTACACATTCCCTCAGATAATGGGCCTCAAGTGCCACTTATGATGTAACTTTGCTAGAGTAATGTGAAAAAAATAACCATCCATTTTAATCTGAGTTTAATTCGCCAGTGACAGTGATTATAAACCCAGACTGTGTCAGTCTGTGGGGGTGTAAACAGATGATATGGTGGCAAATGACACACTAGATGACATTAAGCTGTGTGTCATACAGGTACTAGACATTTGTCTGCTAGTGGAATGTTTCAGTTGTATACTGAAGCTAACACCCTGCACTTTAAAAGAAACTTGCAATGGCATACAACTTGCATACATACATTATAACACACTGATGTTTGTATATTGTGGTAGCACCCATATTTTAGAAATGGCCATATATTAATAGCTGCTATCATAAGAAAACCTAATTCTCTCCCCTTTTCTAAGTCACATTTGAGAGCACCAGCTACTCTTGACACTGTGAGCACAAGTGATGGTAAGTTGAAGTAGAAATGGTCCAGAATTACTTTTAGCATTCTTTAAATTACAGTAACACATGTTCATTTAAGAACATCTATTTCCTACAAATTGTCTGTTTTGGAGATATTAGGTTTCTTCATAACAGTAATGAGATCCAAATTATTAATAAATGACTGACAGCAGCCCTGGTTTCAGGAGGGCGCTTGTTGATGTTTTTTGTAATGTTCAAGCTGTTCCAAGCAGTTTCAGATCCAGATGAATTTGGATTTAAAAATGTGTTCCTGCTGTGAGCTGTGGAAAAAAGGCACATAAAATAACAGTTTAGTTTATACAAGTGTGCACTTGATGCCAGTTTGTGCAGTTCTAAAGGGGAATTCGACTGGTTCATCCCACATCTACGCCTTCAAAACAGTTACCAGTGATTTGTAGACACACAGGTTAAACATTTAGACTTTTTAATCATTGTAATCTGTTTGCCCAGAAACCACATCTAACTCAGTTTTTTTTAAACAGCCCATTATTTCCCAAGTCTTCCCTTGAATTCATGGGTACACATTTTCCTTCTAATTTCCAGTTCACTGAAAACTGGTAATGCCTCTTTGGCTTTGTTTACAGATGAACAGCAAAGCAGGAACCGGATGAACCAGATGATTAATTAAGTAGTTCCTCTTTTCTTTTTAACTTTCAGCGTGCTCTGATATTGGGGATTTATTTTTAAACAAATAATATTTGGTGAAAATACCAGAGCTAAGAGTGCATATCCATGCCTGAGGACAGAAAATTTGTTGATATGTGCAGTTAAGGTTCACAGTTCCAAACCTGTGGTGTCTGTGTGTGTATGTGGGGATGGGTAGGTGTACACATGCTGTGACTAGTCATCACAGGCTTATTAAAGCCTGTTCACCATGAAGAAGCCAGCTACGCTGTAGCATTTTCTCATTACCCATGCTCTAATTAAGAGTAATTGGTGAGTGTGTGTGTGTGTGTGTGTGTGTGTGTGTGTCTATGTGTGTGTAGTTTGTGTGTAATGACTGACTTTATTCTTGTCTCCCTCTTGGCAGTGCAGAACAGCATCATGCACGGTGGAGAAAAAGATGGCTTTAGTGACTTTGTCATTGAAGAAATCTCCCCTTTCCAAACTCTCAATAACACAACCTGAGAGGGAAACACAGAGAGAGAGAGAGAGAGAGAGAGAGAGAGATTATATGTCAATTTGGTTTACTGGTGGTAAATTGAAAAAAATCCTTCCCACATAATTAACATATTTATATACGGTATATCCCAAGTCCCCAGGAGTCCTCTGCATTTAAGCAGTCCATCTGTTTGAAGCAGTCGGCAGCCATTTATCACATCCAGGACGAAGTGTGTTTAAGGTTAACGCAGTGGTGGCATTGGTAGTCCTGAGATTTGAACTCATGACCTTCCAATTGCAGGGGCAACTCCCTAACCACCAGGCCACAAGCTGGTCACTCTCAAGAATTTAATAAGACAGTTTTGTTAACTAACAATGGGTTTAGAAATAATCACCCCTTACTAATATTCACTTGTTGTGTTGCAGGCAGAAATGAAGACACACACACACACACACACACACACACACACACACACACACACACTGTCAAGTCACTGTCACAGATCTCATGGATAAAGGCAAAATTTAGGAGATGGATCTAAAAAAAATCTAAATAAAGCCCTTTTAAATCCTAGGAGCACAGTAAAGTCTAAATGTGAGAAATTTCAAATATTTGGCAGGACTACAGCCCTCCTCGGATGAACCTGGATGAAAGAGTGAGGAGCAAATTGGTCAGAGAGGGTATCAAGAGGTCTATGGCAACTTTGAAGCAGTGACAGGAATTTATGGCAAAGACTGGCCCAGTGCTCCACAAATGTGACTTGAATAGAAGACTTGCAAGACAAATGCCACTCCTCAAGCTTGTTTAAGCTTTTCCAAAACACACCTTGAAAATTCTGAGGCCAAGTGCAAACAATGGATTATAGTCACTCTACAACTAAAAGCAAACTATTTAGCTTAATCTGGCATAAATCCAATATAGCTCACCATCCCTACGGTCAAGTCTCACCATCCAACATGACAGATATCCAAAACACACAGTAAACCTTGCCACATAGGGACTGGAGGAGAAAATATGAAGGTCTGAGTGTGGCCTAGTAAGAGCCCTATTGACAATTTGTGGAATGAGTCGAAGCTTAAAGTTCATTAACAGTCACCGATCAGTTTGACTGAGCTTGAACATTTCTGTAAAGAAGAGCAGGCCAACACTGTAGAGTCTAAATATGCAGTAACACTGACACAGGAGGGGTGATGGTTTATCTTCATTTTTTTAATTGTTGCCATCATCTCTTTCACTAGGATGCTATAAGTTGCCATGAATAAATGCAGCTCATTGCCCTCTATATAACAGAAGCTAATGCTTTTTTCATACATTGTAAATGCTAGCATTTTGGAGCCAAATGGGGGTATTTTTTATTTTTGTAAAAAAACAAAACAAAAATAGACATGCAAGCTTTTGTCCCAACGGTGACAGAATGTTGCATCAGCACAATGTAAATAGAATAGAAGGCAGTTAATATCGTTAATATCTTATCTAATATGTTAATATCTTACATTTCTTTGGAATTGTGAGTAATGCTTGAACCAGGTTTAAAACATCATTTCACATTGATGGCTATAATTATAGAAATAAAAAAATATGAAAAAAAGGAAAACGTCTCAGACCAGTTCTATTAATGACTCCAAAACACCATGCTGGTAAATAATAACCTTGAAAAGGTTTTGCACAGACAAACCAAGGTATGTACACAACACCCACACATACCACTAGAAAAGCACTTACAGATATAAATGGACAGACACACACACACACACACACACAAACACACACACACACCCACACACACTTTGGATCCATCACTCACTCTGACAGCCTGTTAAGAACACTTTAACTCCAGCATTCCCATAGTCTCTATGGATCTGAAAGAGAAAAATAGAGAGATGACAGCTTATTGTGCATTAAATCATATACATATCATGTGTATATTACATAGATATGTTTATAGTACATTTAATATAAAATATAAAATAAGATGCTTAAGTGGGCACAGAATCACTACACTGCCAAAACAATAGGACATTATAGGAAATGAATTGATGGTTTATTATTTGTTCTGCCAAGGGACAGAAAATGAAAATAAACAGTTAAGATGAATCTGGAACATTTACATTGATTTGTTAAAACTGGCCATGCTAAACTGCAGCCAAATCATTATTAATCAATTATTAATCTTTTATTAATCTAAATCTCTTCCTATTAATAAGTTATTAATCTCCCTTATTACAATTCTCTTATCACAGTATTGATATTGAGTGGCTACCAGCGATTACCATTACTGAGTAACTAGAATGTTATGTAAGTTATGTAATTATGAGACTGTGAGAGAAAAAAGGTGCAGTTTAAAGGGTTAAATGAATGATTATGTAAACACATAAAAGTAAAGACACTCAGAGAGAGTCTTGAAAGTAAGTTCAGGCTGCTTACATCACGTAATGTTTTCACTCCCACCGTATCCAGGAAGTTGACTGGACTGAGGTCCAGAATGAGGGCCTTGGGCAGGGCAGGGTCGCGGCTGGGGTCAAGCTCTGGTCCAGCCACCACCACCACCTCAGCTTTTTTCTCTTTCTCTGACAAATCTGATGCCTCCAACTGGACAAAACAGAGTATAGCAGTTACCTGGGCACAAACACACACACACACACACACACACACATACACAAACAAACACACGGACACACGCACAAATGCATGCACACACAAACAGTCGCCCACACACGGCGGCAAGCTTTCGCAGCGTGACTGTTCATATTCTCACCATCTCTTTTGCTCTTTTCTTTGCCTCTTTCTTCTCTTTCTTCTCTTTTCTGAGCCGCTTTGCCTCCAGTTTTTTCTTCTGTGCGAGGAGCCTAGTTATATCAACCCCACTCTACAAACACACGCACAAACACAGAGATATTTTACTATATCAGTGTAATAAATGGAAGGATAGATACACAGAAGACACACGTAAAATAAAGTAATCAATAATAGGCTTGTTTCAGAGGTCTGTGCATGAATCTTTTATCACCAACTTGAAGTGGTCAGAACACAGTATAACTTTGCACATTTTTGTATAACTATAAAAATGTGATAAATATCCACAAATATTAATATTGAATATATAGTTTTGCGTGGACTGAGTACCCCAAATTGCCCAAAGTGTTTATTAGCAACATTAGCCTCAGTGTAAGGTAACACAGTATTGTTAACATTATACAGTACTATTAACTATGTGTATTAATAAACACGAATATATATTCATTTATCATGACACCAATTCACTATTCAGGACTATTTTATATATTAAACATGAATATGTATATATATATATATCTTGACAATAAAAACATTCTTAGGAGAATATCTGTGTGAATGTACCATGTGCGGTGTGTAAAGGAATACCTTTTCATAGAGGTGGTCTGTGTACATTTCAGCATTGGCAAAGTACAAAGTAGCTGAGGAACGGAAAATCACTACACCTGGAATCTGCTGGACCTGAAAGCAAAACACACCTGTATTAAACACACAAACATCTATATACACAGACAGACAGACAGACAGACACACACACACACACACACACACACACACACACACACACACACACACACACACACA
>JBBKCR010025309.1:0-11866 GCA_037577295.1 Ladigesia roloffi | reverse complement strand
AATACTTATTTTCCACCCTATTGCACAAAAAAATTCATTAAAAATCGTACCATGTCAAATCTTGAAATTTTTTTTACTTTCTGTCTCTTACAGTTGAAGTGTACCTGTGATGAAAATTACTGACCTCTGCCATCATTTTAAATGGGAGAATTTGCACAATCGGTGGCTGACTAAATACTTTTTTCCCCCACTGTATACATTCAGCACAGAAGTTCTCAGAAGTGTCAATACTTGGGAGGTGATTTCTGCTCCTATTTAAAGTGTCAATTTATAAACCTAAAGAAGTTCCATAACTTCAAAGCTTAGTATGCCTGTGATGTTCATTCAACTAATAAACTATCCATGCATTGGTATAACTGTGGTAACTGTTTAGCAACGTTTAGGTATATGGTATGTGTCAAAATAACATCCACATGAATATCAGGACCCATGATTTCCTAGGACATCACCTAGAACATTATACTGTTTCTACCTGCTTGTCTTCTTTCCATAGAGAATCCCAATAACATTCTCTCCAAGTAAGCAACATACACCAAGCCATTCAGATGATGAAATAAATAAATAAATAGAAAAAAATAGAAAAAAATAGAAAAAAAACAGGATTCATCAGACCAGGCTCTATAGTCCAGCTCTGATGCTCTCTTAAGTCCACTGTACGCACTTTCAGCAGTTAACAAACACATTCCTTGGACAACCTTTGGTTGATACTAACCACTGCATACTAGGAATGTGGGAATGTTCATAAGGCCTGCCAATGTCTGGACTTGCAACTTAGCCCTTGATCAAAGTTGCTCAGATCCTTACGCTTTACCCTTTTTCATGCTTAAAGAACTGACTGTACATCCCTTAGAAGATTCCAAATTGTAACAAGAAAATTGATGTTATTCACTTTACTTGTCAATGATTTCAGTGTTTTTGCTGATTTATCTGTAATATGTGTCCTATACAACTGCTGCACCACTTTAGAATTTGTATAATTTGTGTCAGACACCAGAAAGGCTGGCTCAAAGAGCATTTAACATAATTTGAGTATGTATCAACCTTACCAAATAAGTACTCAAATTTTATTCCAACGAGAAAGGCTCTAAGACTAGAGTCCTAGACTCCTGGCAAGGCCTTCATGATTGATCTCAGCCGATCTCAAGGCTTGCAATCAAATAACTTAAACAGCTTGCTTTGTAGACAGTCTTTTTTGTAGAAGAGTCTGGTGCTTGAGCTTGTCACAAAATCCTAAATTGTATCTGGAACTAAACAGGAACTCAGGAAGATAGATATTCAAGACTATGGTTCCAGAGCACTAGCCTATAGTTGATGACCACTAGCTTTCATTAGGCACACATTTACCAGCAGATAAAATGTGTTGCATCATTTGGGGCTGCAGTATGTGCACCCTATAAATGAATGTTCTACCGTTCATTTCCTATGGGGAAAAACATGAACTCTGTGTGACCCATCAGATAACTCAGCTGTAAACAAGCACAATATACAGGATCAAGAGTTGGGATGGTATCAAAAAAGGTTGCACATTTCCAGGAACTTTCAAATTTGGAATCTTTCTGTGGGAAGAAATGAGAATTTGTGGGAATTTATGGGAATTCTACAGAATAACTGGAAGTTTGGAAACATTAAACATAGTTGGTAAAACATATTGTAGCATAATTTTTTGTAATCATCAGAAACCACAATACACTTTTCTAAACCAGTTTTCATGCTGATTTCAGATCTGTTTTCATTTTTTTTCCAGTCACATCAACTTTTCGTCTTAAATTAAACCACAAGCACCAGTTCGATATTTCAGTGTGAATCAGATATTCACACACTGTGGCATAGTTATAATGACCAGTAAGCTAACACTGTTTCTTCATAAAAATTTATAATAGGATTACTGGATGAGCTAGGTTATAACTAAACACTGATTTGAGATTAGCATGAAAAGCACTACTAATCTCAAACAAATATATCTCTGATGATTTTGACCACTTGAACCTATGTAATCAAAGCTAAAACAGTTGCTATTCCTCAATCAATGCTAATCTTCAATCACAGACACACAGCACACTACTGTTGAGGGGCTATTGTGGGGCTGTTGAGGTCACATACTGTACATTCATTGCACATTCCAACACAGGAACAATGATTTCTAGAATTCTGAACTACTAAAGCTACTTTTTGGAGCCCTGAGGACAGATAACTACATAAAGTCAAGTAAAATTTTAAGATATTATGAGGTAGGTAATATTTGATATATGGTGTTAAAGTTTAACTAGCAACTATTAAATCAAAATGTATTTCATACAGTAACTAGGTAACTGGTAAACAAGACATGTTAAAATATAAGTCAGCTAACACAAACTCATTCAAACTTATCATGGTGCTAGCTACTGTAAATCTGATGCTGTTTTATCTGCCTCATAATAGACAAGTTTATGTAATCATACAAACTTGTATACATCAGTTGTAATATATTTTGAGGACCATTACATTTGTTCAGCAAAAATGCAGGACATAGAAAGCGGGCTTGAGAAGCTTCAGGAAAAAATAATTTTTTTGACATGCTGAATGGGACATTTTTTGGAAGGGAAAGCTGCTTCCATTTTACATTTTTATTGTACTTTTTGGAGGAAAGAGTTTCACATTTCAAAGGGGGAGCTAAAGGAAAAATTATGCTCAGAATTCATGTTTTTGTTGTTCCGTGACAGAATGTATTGTTTAAAATAGATATTATTTCATTATCATATATGATTTTTTATTATTATCCCTCAGGTCTAGTTAAAAAGTTTTCAATTCTTGATAAATAATCTCCTATATGCACCAAATGTAAATGGTACACTTTGAAACAAATATTGTTTACATACTATATTAAAGTAAAAAAACAGTCGTAGAATTATCATGATCCCTTTAAATCCAATGTGTGTTTGTGCTCAAAGTAGGCGACGTGGTAGGAGGACATATATAAATGAGTTGTGGATCTTGAAAATTTCAGTTTTTGTGATAATATGTATAAATAAATCTCCCCCAAATCAGATAAAATGAATTTTTAAAAAGTGGACATGACTAACATTTGTCTCTCATTGGAGCTAGTTTTATCTGGAGATTGGGTAAGATTTATTTTTATGGTCATATGTATGTTAACACAGGTTCGACATTGTAATGAAAGGTCTTGGATGAGCCACAAAAATTTGAACTATGGGCCAGGTCACAGCAGCTTGGATATAGAGACTTGTCATGTACACACACGAGCCAACAGAGCACAGGAACCTGCTTGTTCTTTCATATGAAAGAGAGAAACACTACAAAGCTCTGAAGATGAAAGTATACAGTCCCACCACTGAATTGCACCCAAAGCCAGTTTGCTCAATAAGTCTAAATAAAAACATTCCTAAAACCAAACCAAAGTCATGTACAACCAAGTGAGCCTACCTTTAGAGGTCCCTCGAAGCCAAGAGATGAAGAGCGACTGTGTTATATTCCCAAAATATTCACAAGTAATGGCAGTCAACCACAGAGGTGGGAGGCAGTTGCTACTTGCCAAGAAGGAACCACAAGATATGCAAACAGACCAGGTGCCTCATTTCTAACCGTTGCGTACGCACAAAATAGACCTAAAATATGCGTATGCCTCTTTTTACGCACATGTTGCGATCTATAGAAAAAAACGCCAATCCCGGTACAAATACAGGCAATAAGGGCTCCATATGAAAACAAATTCATTAATGTAAATAGAAAACATGTGCATTCGATTGACGTGCAAGTTATCTGCGATGCTGACATGGTCCTGACAAATGTGGTTGCACGACAACCTGGTTCAACACATGACTCCTTTATCCTGGAAAACATTATAACCGGCATATCCACTACAGCTTCTGGGGAATAATGGGTTAGTCACATGTCTGAAAGTCCTAAGAAGTCAATATTGGAGTTGCACAGCTGATGTTTCAACTTTTCACATTTTGGTCTCATACTGCGAATATTAAAATGTCCGCCAAATAAGCCCTTTACTTTTGACTGTGGGTCCCAGACAACACTAGCCTGGTTTAAGGTGCGAAATATTTTGGTGGTCCTGATTAACGTGCAAGTTTTATGAGATGCTGTGAAGGGAGCAGTGAATGGAGCAGACTGCTCCCTGTAACTCCTCGCCACCTACTGCTCTCTGGTCTCTGTGAGGGGGGTGGGGGAGACAACCAAATTATTTTCTTAGGATGACTTTTAAATCTGACCATTATTTTTTATTTCAGGCACTGTCCTGTTGGCAGCACTCACTTCATTTACAGCTGTAGTAACCTGTTGCCACTCTTTTTGTTGCATTTCTGTTTGTTTGTCACCCCACTACTCTGATAAGCAAACAAAATTTTTTTTGGTTTTCAACTTCCCCCACAAGCCCATCAATTTCGGTCTTAGAGAAATTTCACTTTTTACTTTTCCATTCAGTTGCCACTATTTTCAGGTTCATATCGGGGGCTTAAGTCCAAAAGCTACGCTAGCTAACAGAATAAAGCAAGAGATATTAACACAATTGTAGACAGAGGAAATTAGGAGGAGGTAGATACAAAACTGATATGGTGGACATGGAAGGTACAGTTCCAGTCCTCAGCAGAATGAACAAAAGACCAAAAGGTAGAGGCTAAAAATGGCAGTGAAGAGGATAATGCATCCTCCTCACCCAAATCCCAGACTCCATCATTGGATGAATGACTGAGAAAAACAAAATGAATTGCTTGTGTTCAGCACCAACACTATAATATCTCTAAAATGCAATCCGCTTAGTCGAAGCCATTTCAGAAAATAATACAGAACATGGTCATAAATATGACTGCACGTTATTAATCCAAGCAGAGAGAGAGGTGGTCAAGTTTAGATGATCCAAACTTGTATACTAACCTTCAGTTTTACACAATATAGAATGTACCAGTATGAACTTGTGAACTGTGTTGGAATATCTAGTACACACTTAGCTACAATACAAAGTCCTTTCAATAAAATTAGTTGAATTAAAAAAAATAATAATTCTCATTTAAATTTGGGATTTTAAACTTACAAGAGATAAAACATCAGAGTTAGTCCCTTTCTTTATAATGAGGCTCTGACAAAAAACAAGATTTAAAATTTTTCATGACATATTAGAAAACAAGCCTTTATTCTTTATTCCAACACTAGGACAGCTAGGACATTCGGGTAGAGGTGATGGTAACACAGTGGACACAGTGGATGTTGGCACTTTGTATGCACATTCTAATAATAATTTCAATATATTAATGCCTGAAAAATGGGTCTTGAGCAATTTAAGTATAAACCCTAAAAAATATAAAGGGCCTAAAATAATCAATAACATAAAAAGTGAGCAACATTGTATAAAAATCTCTTAACTAAACCTGAGAACCTGCCACTTTCCTGGATTCTGTCAAACTTGACACTAGTCTCACTAGTATACCATGGCATGACACATTCTAGTCATCATAGCATGTAAATTCATGTAATATTGCCATTAGCAAAAAAAAATAATAAATTTTGTTAGTTGATTACAGCCCCTGTGACAGCATCTAGGAAAATCATCATATTAATCTAGAGTAAAAAGGTTTACTTTATTTATTTTCCTAAATGAAAAGCTTTTACAAAAATTTACATTGGTTTCATTAATTGTCAGTGCTTTGCACATTTTTAGACAAAAATAGTCAGTTAGAAATCATGCCTACAGTTTTCTTTTTATAACATTACTTGGCATATAACAAGGAATTTTATCTACATTGTGCAGTGCATTAAGAGGTTAAGCAACAGAGTCATGGAGCAAGAAGCCTGGGAGCAGCACACATGACGGCTAAACAACCGTCCAGTTCTAATGCCCAATATGGAGGAAGAATGTCAGGACAGCAGGGAATGCCACAGTAAGCACACTCGCTCAATGGGTGTCTGTCAGAGAGACTGAAGGTTTCTCTTTAGTTCGGGGGCGACAGAGGAAACGAAGCTATTAATGTCAGTCTCAAATTGACAAGTATGTGCATTTGCAACTACAGTAAAAACGCTGAGCATCTCAGGCCAAAGGCGCCACTCCCCAATTCCTATGAACTTTGTGAAAGCAACATTTACTCAAAACCATTACAACCCACATAATCTTTCTCTGTCAGACTCCACTGGTTATCTCTTTCGCTGCCAGGAAAAAAACTGCCATAATTGCAGGGAATAAATATATTAAACAAATCAGAGTAACCAAGAGGATGCAATTCTGTAATGTGCATTAGAAAATTAAAGATCTAGATCAGTGAAGGTGCACATTATGATAAAAATGAATCTCAACAGATTTTTGATGCTTCGCAAAGGCATCAGGATATGCAGTGTTCACTTTAGTTTGAAATGGTGACACACAGCATGAAAATGGAGCTCCCATTTTTAAAAAGGCCACTGAAACCTAAAATGTAACATTTGAAAGAACTATTAAAGAAGAAACAGGACACCAATCAAAATGATACAATTTTAGAAAATACAATATTGGATCAAGACAAACTTACACTTTGCTGTCTGTAACTATGCAGGTGATCTAATTGGGTGTTGTTGACAGGCTCACTGCAAAGAACCGGACAAAAAACAGACAACTGCAAAAAAACGGAGAATTGAACTTAACAGCTTTACCTTAGTTTTTTAAAAACCACTGACAATATTCATTCTAATTTCCTAATAAAAATATTGTTTTTTAAATCAGCGTTCACCAACTTTGTTTGCGCCATGGACCAGTTTATTTTAAAACAATATTTTCACAGACTGGTATAGATACAACTAAAAAAAAATGTGTTTTTTACTCATTTCTGCTAGCTTGTGGGCAAAATTTTTATGTAGGCTACCATATCACATAACTGAGGGGATCTGTTTTAAAGCATTATATTAAAGGAAAGGACAATGCATTAAACTTGCAGAAGTTATGCAGCCTTTAGAGGACCTGAATAGTTCAAATGAACAAATCTCTTGTTCACTCAATAGTAATAATTAACTTTGTTATACTTCTAGTAGTGTTTTGCTTTCCAAAAGTCAACATTACTGCTAGAGGTCAACCGATATATTGGCCTGCCGATATTTGGCATTTTTTAATGTATCGGTATCGGCCGATATCCAAGTGCATTATGCCGATTTATAGACAGGCACCTCTGCGAGCAGCTTAGTATTATTATTGCTGTGGAACACGTGGCCCATGCTGCTTGTGCTGGACCCCAGCCTCTGTTCTCAGTGAGAGAGTATTTAGTGAGATTGGAATGTTCTATGACAAGAAGAGGAGTCGGCTCACAGGAGAAAATAAAGAATGTTTGTTTCGTGCACGACAACCTGCAGCTCTTAACCTGGAAGTACTGGGACTGGAAGTGGGATTAAAATTGAACAGAATACAAAAAGGAATGTGCATGTTTAAAAATATTACCGTATTTTTCGGCCTATAAGACTTTTTCTTCCCCAAAAAGGGGGGGGGGCAAGTTGGTGCGTCTTATACGACGAATATACATTTTGCCTGCATTAAAACTTGTTCGCAGTCCTCTTTTTATGCTGGGTGTGCTGCAGGCTGAATTTGTGGCATGTAGTACAGGCTGTGGAGACTTCTCTGACCCTCGTGACAAAAATGAGACGCAACGTTAATGCTGGTCATGTGACGATAACGAAATCTATAATTAATTTTTTTTGACGAATAAGAACAAGACTTACAATATTTTACAATATAAAAACTGTGCTAAAGTGTCTCTTCATTTTTGTTGACTAAAACGAGACGTTATGTATCTAGAGTGGACAAAAGTTATGGGACACCCTTTTTCTAGATTTTCCTCCTTGAAAATACGGCCCCTTTAAGAATTGCAATAAAAGATTTTGATGCTGCTGTGTTTATTGTTTACAAGTTTAAGTTATTGTTTAATTGTATTGTATTGTTTTGTTTTCATTATTTAAGTTATTTATATTTAAGTCATTGTTCAATAAATGGCAAGTTGAGAAAGTTTGTGTATATATCTGTGATGTTGGTGTGATATTTTACATCCAATAGAGGGGGAAACATACAATTATTAGGCAAAAAAAATATCGGCAGCATATATCGGCCATCGGCTGACCCTGACTCCAAAAATCGGCATTGGCATCGGCTACTGAAAAACCCATATCGGTCGACCTCCAATTACTGTGCAATATCACTCTGGCGTCTCCCAGAAAATGCTTTACTGAGCAGCATAGAAACAATCTGCCCCTCTATGAGTAAACAAAAATTAAATCCTATGGTAGTATCATATACTAAACCACATATCGACTCATGAGCTCTGCCTTTCTTTCTGTAAAACCCCTATAGAATTTGCTTTTACGATTCAGTCTTCCTGCTTAGAGAGAACACCGCAACATATTAGTCTAGGCTGCGGAGTTTATGGACCGTCTCTTTCTTCCTTCTTCTCCAAACGCATTAACCAGAAGACTGCACCCTTCCTCCCAAGCTTCTTATCTTCTCTCTATGCGCAGGATAATGACGCCTTTTACCAGTCAGCTATTTTTGGCCCATTGTGTGCTCCAAACACCCTCAGGACGGAGACTGTGCAAGAAAAATCCACCCGCAAACCAAGAAGGACTGAACAAACATTGGGTGGAGTTCATTGCAGTTGAAAAGCATCAGACTAGCACTAGCCCTTGAAATCCAAGTCACGGTTATCTCACACGTTATGACCACTAAGCACTCCTGGTTCGCTTTGGCAGTTTTTGCCCTCTAGGTTTGTCATAGGCAGATCGCGAGGTACAGCCCCAGGAAACCATACATGTCTATGTGCGAAATAGACAGACAAGCGATAAACCAATACTTATGAAAAAATGACGATTAAAAATTTCAACACAATAAATAAATAAATAAATAAAGAGGACCTAGGGGATCTTGTCAAGATCAATCTGTTCAACCAAGTTGCACAGCCTCAAAGCATTCTTGCTTTCCATTAGTTGATGAACAATAGTCACAGATCTTTGTGGAAAATATATAGCATTTATCTATCTACACTTATGGAAAGAAAAATCCCAAGCATGGAAATAGTGAAGAACCAATGGCTGCAGGTTGAATGAAGAACTAAGAAAATAAAGCTGAGCTGAAGTGGATCAGAAAGAGAACAGAGTTTCTTTTCAAATGAGCATACACTGTGAACTCAATGGGCCAGTATGAAGATCAGTACAAATCATCCTAGATTTTAAGAAAACTAAATAACTAAATAAATAACTTTCAAGAGTAATTATTATCCTAAAATAGAAGAATAGTCTTTGTCACAGTTGGATCAATGAAAAGGCTGGTAGCTCTTCATTGCAGCATAATAATTAAGAAAATAAATTAGTAGAGAACTTAAAATAAAAAAACAAATAAACATTTGTTTACAATATGAAATGCCATTTACACAATATGAAATGCAGCAGTAGTCAGTCCATATACAACATGAGATGAAAAGTGGACTATGCTCTAAGAATAGACATACAAATGTTTACACTCACCTAAAAGATTATTAGGAACGCCATACTAATACGGTGTTTGACCCCCTTTCGACTTCAGAACTGCCTTAATTCTATGATATGTGGCATTGATTCAACGAGGTCCTGAAAGCATTCTTTAGAAATTTTGGCCCATATTGATAGGAGAGCATCTTGCAGTTGATGGAGATTTGTGGGATCCATATCCAGGGCACCAAGCTCCCGTTTCACCACATCCCAAAGATGCTCTATTGGGTTGAGATCTGGTGACTGTGGGGGCCAATTTTAACTCATTGTCATGTTAAAAAAATAATTTGAAATGGGGGGGGGTTGTAAGTGTGGTCCCAATCACCTGCTCTGCCATTCTCACAACCTGCTGCAGGTGTTTCTGTTTCCTGTCCACTTCTGTGCAGCAGCTGCACTACACTGTGCAGAAGTAGGTCAGGACACTCGATGGTGGAGCAGCAGAAATTAGTCAGCAACGTTTGAGGGAGGTGGGCCTGACAACTTCCTGACAATTACAGTCTTTGTCGTGCCTTCCCCTCCAGGTGAGAGATGTTTGCAGACCAGGTGAGGTCAGCAGAGGTGTGGACCCCAAGAAACTTGAAGCTCTCCACCCTCTCTACCTCTTTGCCATCTATGCACCAGATAAAGTTTACTACGACAAATGACCCCAAAAATGATCCCAAAATGATCAGGCCCTTAGAAGGGAATTTGGTGTCCTTCATATTCAACTGATTCGATTTGCTCAAGAGAACATTAAACTTTCCATTCAAGATATGACGCAAAAACATCCACAGTCTTCTCCATGTAAAATCACAGCACTTGAACTAAGCAAAGCTAGCCGTGTCTACTAATACTCTATACAGGCACCTGCTAATCGACGTCCCTTATTACACCATACTTCCATTTTCTGTAACAGCATCAGTTACAAAGCATCTGCCAGATTCCAGGCTGCAATCAGTTATCTTCTCTAACAGACTGTAAGCACATTACTCAGCATTTGTAAAGGAGAATAATAAAATAACTCTGCTTTATACTATTAACCAGAGAGACAACTTTAATCCATATACAGTACTCAACATCTTCTAGGTTTTATAAAGTTCTAAAATGACATTAACAAGAATGATGGGTATAAAATAGTCTAGCACAGGAAAGTAGTGAAGAAAAATACAAAGTGAGGTTTAACCAAGCTGATCTGAACCTGAAATGCAGTACAAGTACATATGACTGTTTACTTAATCCGCCAGGTGTAGTGGGGCAAATAAGTTATTTTGTTTTGAGAAGAGACCTGTCTTACGACACAAACATCCTAGGTAATGCTTATTTTCTACACAATGATTACAGTCAAATTTTTGAGGTCTCTTTCCTCTATAAAAAAAGAACAAAATTGTAAGAAACTATAGAGGTAAGAAATATAGGGAGACGCCAGATAATATTACCTTGTCTAGAACGACTGTGATCAGACAGTGTTTATAAACACCACCACCCCCCTCACTGATATTTGGTTGATGATATCATACACTAAGACGTAGTAGTATCAAGTTGTAAAAAACATCAGCGTAAAAATCCAGCTCCAGATCCTGTGACACAGAGGATCAAATTTACTAAACTTTACACGCAGCAGAAATACCATATTTTTAAAACCATGCCAAATCTCTACGGGCGAAGGCGGGGTACACACTGGACAGTCACCAGCACATCGCAGGGCTACACACTCACACACATTCACACTCACAGTCACACCTAGGGGCAATTCAGTGTGCTCAACTTACCTATCCCCAATCACGCATGTTTTTGGCGTTGGGAGGAAACCCACGCGGTCACAGGGAGAACATGCAAACTCCACACAGAAAGACCCTGCGCCCAACCCGGGAGTCGAACCCAGGACCTTCTTGCTGTGAGGCAACAGCGCTAACCACTGCGCCACCATGCCGCTCGAACTGAACAACAGTTTAAGCCAAATTATTAACTGACCACATTTGTTCACTTCTCCTAAAGATCCATGTGACTCGCTAAATGTCCGTACAAAAAGAGACTTTCTTATGCTCTTCTGAAATGGTTTGGTCCATCAACAATAAATGTCTGCAGCTATGCCACACTCACTCTCACACTTTCAGTAGTAAATTGCACCCTGCCACTCTGAAAAAAGTGGTGGTTTAGCCTCCAAAAGTCCTAAAACAACATCTGATCAAGCCTCTGTGGGATAAGCTGGACAATTCAGACTGATCACTGCATTGAACTGAGTGAACTGAGAATGAAATTGAAGTGTTTTGGGAGATTATTTGGTGGAATATTTATGGTTTATACCAGGGGTGGGCAAATCCGGTCCTGGAGGGCCGTAGTTTAGCACATTTTGGTGATTTCCCTCCTCAGAATCACCTGATTTAACTTGCCAGTTAATTGTCAGGTTTAGTGAATGTGT
>JBBKCR010025299.1:0-11866 GCA_037577295.1 Ladigesia roloffi | reverse complement strand
TCTCCTCACCGTCCACTTTACTAGAAACACCTTCATTCTACTTCTCCTCACCGTCCACTTTACTAGAAACACCTTCACTCGGTTTAGCTCCAGAGTCCATCTGTTGCTGCTCAGTTTATGACCTCACCTCTCCTCCGTCGATAACCGGCCGGGTTTGACCCCAGTGTCCAGATCTGGTTCTGAGAGTGACTCACTGTCAGTGCAGCTTCACGCTGGTGTTACTGCGGCTCATATCCACTGATCAAGGTCTAGAGGACGGGTTATGCAAACTGTGCACCGACAGATGGGTAATAGTCTATAACTTTGCCCCTGCTAGGTGGAACTACTCTATATTGGGGTTTTAATAGTCACTGTACATTACTGTGTGCAATAATGTCTGTAGTCGCTATCTTTAGGCACAATTTCCCACATTTGGCATTCGGCCAGTGTACCGCGGCGTGTGTGACGAGGTGTGTGTGTTTGTGTGTGTGTTTGATCTCAGAGGGAAAGGCCCGCTGAAGAACTCATCGGACGTGATCAATGCGGCGAAGAAGATCGCCGAGGCCGGATCCAGGATGGACAAACTGGCGCGCGCCGTGGCCGACCAGGTAAGAGGGAATCCCACTGCACTGATCCGGGGTCAGCTCCACTCACACTCTCTCTCTCCCTCTCTCTTGGTCTCTCTCTCTGTCTCTCTATCTCTCTCCTTGAAATGTATGCATTTACACAGATAAAATTATCAACAAAAAAAAGAGCAAAGTGGAAAAAAATGTCCAACGGGAGAACCAGAGGGTTAAGGGAGGATGGACTGTATTCGCTTGTTGATTTCAGATTTCATCACTTGAATTGCATTGTTACCACTTTCTAATTCCAGTGTATTAATAACTCCAATTTATTTATAAAGCAATTCTAAAAACCGAAAAAACGATTATAAAAGCAAATATAAAATCTGACCAAAGTGCTGTACATCATATTACAAGTAAATACAAGCAAAATACCAAAAATAAATAAATAAAAATAATACAAGAATAATCAACCAGGCAGAAAGAAAAGAGGGTGAGTCTCAGTCACCACAACACACTTGGTCGAAAACCAGAGAGTTCAAAATAGTTTTTCTAAGCGGGATTTAAAAACAAGAAGTGATGGAGCTTGCCTCACATGCAGTGATAAGTTATTCCAGGGTTTTGGTGCAACTGCCGCAAAAGCTCTATGTAGAACAGTGGTGGGCAAACTACATTCCACGGGCCACGTCCGGCCCGTTGGTCTTTTTAATCCGGCCCGCCGCAGATTGGTCTCTCATCCATGTCTCCGCTGTGAAGTCGCAGGGTGAAGTTATTCAAAATACGCATTTGCGCTGTGAATACCACAAACGCCGACACGTACGGACATACCACTTTAGATCGGGTCAAAAAATTAAACCCGACCCGACCCGAACCCGTTGTGTCCAAGGCCAGCCCCCTCGATACAGTAACTGTAATTATAACTCATGCTCTCCACTGTGGGTGCGTTCCTAAACTCACACTCCGAGCTCCGAGACATTCAAATGCTGGATTGTATTTTAGCCTAGCTTGGCAAATATAAATGATGTGTGTTGTTAACCCGTAAATTGTTTAACAGTTTACTTTTAGATTGTTTTACATTTGCTCTTAGATTGATTTACAGTTTTCTTTTATAGCAATTTATGTAATTAACATTTTTATTGTTGGCTGTTCGTGTTCTTATGATGATGTTTGTGACTGACACTGTTCAGGCTCACGTTGAGTGCTGTTTCCTTCCAAACTATAATAGAATTATTTCCCTTATTATTATTAACGCGTTGATTTGATTAATTAATTACAGAAAAAAATAACGCGTTAATATTTTTAATGCAATTAACGCTTTAAGCCCTGCCCTGCAAACCAAAAATATACATCATATTCCCAAATCTACTGTGGGAGCAGCCAGAGAGCGCAGTTCAGTTCACAGCGCACAAGAAAATGGCTAATGAAAAGTTGTCCGTAATGTCTTGTAAATGTCTTTTGCTGAATAGGGCTAGAAATGATAATGGTGGCTGGGTTTATTTGAGAAATGAGGAATTGTATCATAACTAACACCTGTCATATACTGTAACCTAATTCATAGGTTTGGTTCAGTCATAAAAATGTCATGATCATTGTAGCCTAAGTATGTGCGATTAAATGCGATTAATTAGATTAATTAATCGCCACACCATGTAATCAGTTAAATCAAAACTTAATCGCTTGACAGCACTAAACTGAATATTCTTACACTTCTGAGTATTGTTAGCGGCTTATCACAATATATAATGTACTGCTTTTTACGATGGGAGAAAATGAATATTGAACTGAATTATGTTGTGGCACCCTGTAGAAATTAATTGCCCAGCCCTGATCCTGAGTGAGACTTGCATCAGTGCAAATTATAACCATGAAAAATATATTTGAAACCTTATTTAAAAGCGTCCATACTCTGGCCTTTATCGTCTTTGGGCTCCGACCCTCTGTCGCTGGCCGGGGTGGTGGGTGGGGTCGCTGGGGGAGTGTGTGGGTGGGGGGACGATCAAAGCTCCGGCTGCTTTTGATCAAATTAGCACCTCAGAGGTGCTGCATTAATTATCACGCAAGCACCTTCTCACTAATGTGCTGACAGCACCTTTTTAACATCTGATCCATCACCGCAGCTCCCGGGATGATAAAGGCCAGGAGAAGCAGCTCAGGGTGCGTTTCGGATGCGTATCGGCAGGACAAACACACACCGGGAAAAATGGCCCGAACTCTCAAGTTAAACTTATTTGATCTGAAAGGGCAAGACGGCTCCTCATTGGTTCCTAGGGTTAGTAGCAAGCAGGGGCGTTGGAAGCATTTTTTATGTGAGTGGGGGACTCGTGGGGGGGCAGGGTTTGTGCGAATGGGGGCGTGGGGTTTGTGCTCCGGCAGGGTCGCTGCGTGTGTGCAAATCTTGTCCTTTAAGGGGGCGGGGGTGTTTGGAAACCCCTGTTGAATCTTGAATCTTTGGTGAAATAATCCACTCCACTTAATGGACAGCAGAACACACGCCACTGGAAATCCGCCTCGGGTTTTCCTCCAACTCACCACATGCAGGTGAAGACCACGATCAGTGCAGAGACAGGCTGCTGGGATTTCAAGTGATGTGTGTTCTACTACTGGTTTAGTTGAGTGGATTCTTTCCCCAAAGATTCAATATTCAGCAGCGCTGGGGGAACTCATTATTTATGTTTAATGTGTGTAGGGGGTCCAAACGAGTAATTATACATTTGTGAGGGGGTAGCATACAAAACTGAAAAAAGTAGATTCAAATACAGGCAAAGTCGTCTGGAGCTTGTTATTGTGTAAAGGTTAGAAAAGGCGGAGTCACTGCTAGCTGGTCGGCGCACTGTTGGTTGGTATGAGGACAGATTTCTCTCCCCTTACATACAGAGAAAAAACACGCGGAAACCAGAGTGCCCTGCTGATGGGGAGTAATCCAAGAGGCGAGCATGTCGGAGACAGTCTGAGCATCTCTGTCTCTCTCTCTCTCTCTCTCTCTCTGTATCTCTCTGTCTCTTTCACTCTCTCTCTGTGTCTCCTTCACTCGCTCTCTCTCTGTCTCTCTTTCGCACTCTGTCTGTCTCTCCCTCTAGCTTTCTTTATCTCTGTCTCTCTGGCTCTTTCTCTCTCTCCTTCTGTCTCTCGCATTCTCTTTCTCTCTATGTCTGTCTCTCTCTCTCCCTCTCTGTTCACTCCCCCACCCCTCCTTCCCCGGCCACTCCGCACAGGTCTCTGAGGTCGTGCATCTTCCTGTATCCGGCTGCATGTCCCGGTAACGACCCGGAGTCCCTTCATCTCCTGTGAGAATAACAAATGTGTTTTTGTTTTAAATATCTCCCCTCTAGTGCCCCAGTGTATACCAAAAAGCCACCCCGGTGCATTTAACTGCCATTGCTGTGTGAATATGAGGCAAAACCAGCGCTGAACTGAAGTCCTACTCTGGACAAAGCCACTTACCTTCCACACCTCACATTTTTCAGATCTGTGGTCTCCACTCCCTCCCGATCAGACAGACAGATTCTGACCCAATACAGTCCTGCACAGTGGGTTCGAGCTTGAGGAACGATGTAGATTCTGCCCTACACAAGGGTCTAACCTGAATTTTAGAGTTAGCTGAAACACACCCAAGCCTAAATTTCCAGATCCTAACACAAAATCATCTAGAACATTAAAACACAATTACTGAAAAAGGAAAAGAACGTGAATATACAGTAGTACAGCTGTAGTAACAGAAAATATTTTTTTTAATTAGTAAAAACTTTTAACAGTCCAAAACAGCCACTTTATTGCTTATCCACGCATAACCAAACTCGTTGGGGAGTGAGTGAGCCCCCTCCCCCCAGTAGCCTGAGGACCCCCCCACTCTAATTTAATATACATCTTTGCCAAGTCCTGAAGTAATACTTGTGTTTTTGTAAGCAAGTCACATTTCGGGTACATTCAAATGATAAGCCAAGCCAATTTATACAAGACGGGGTAGACAGCCAGTTTCTTCAAAACGCTTTAACAAATCATTTTATTTTTCCACCTGAGAGATCTGTATTCCCTGCCGCTTAGACAAACTATTTATTGGCCAGTTTTAATTCCCACATCCCTGGGATCCGTCGTTTAATAACCCCCCCCCCCAACATTCTCCTGGCAGATTTTGTCCATATTTGTATCCTAAGCTGAACAGGTGGCTGGCGTGTCCCTCATCAAACCTTTCTCCCTCGCTAGCAAAGTATTTACATCTCGCCGCCATCTGGGCCCATGCAGGCTGGAGTCCAGGGTTTGGATTTGGTGAGCGCGGGAAGTGGGCGTGCGGGCCCGGGAGCCGACGCCCCCGGAGGATGCCGGATTGGCCCTCGTGTGCCAGGCGAGTCTGAGCAAATCCAGAAAGAAACTCCTACTCCGACGAGTTTAGTGGCCGCTAGAATGCTCTGCATCCCCAGGAGAGCGAGGCACAGGAGGGAAACGAGGACAGGCACCGGATAAGAGCTGAGATTGGGCCTAAAAAATGAAACCCGACCTGACCTGAGCACCTTAGGTTGTTTTCCACTGTCTGGTACCGGCTCAGTTCGGTTCTACTTTGTTCCTTCTCTCTCTCTCCCTCTGTCTCGCTCCCTCTCCCTCATTTCGATTCTACTCTACTTGTTTTTTATTTTGCTTGTTCATCACTAAACTCTGTCGAACCGAACCGAGCCGGTACTAGGCAGTGGAAAACCACCACTTGTGTCTGAGCCCAGCCTGGCCCGACACATAAACTGTAATTTCAGCCCAATTTAAACCCAATATTTTTTATTACGTGGGCCATTACAACACATGATAGCAAGAGTGGGTGCGTTCGTAAACTGACACTCCGCGCTCCAAGCACTTGGAATGCTGAATCCTGGCCCGGCCCAAAGATAGTGGCAGAAAATATCAGGCCATGCCGGGGTCGGGTACAGAATCTAAAGTCTACACCGGATTAAGCGTGAAGGAGAGCGGGGAGTCTCCACTAGTTAACGTCGCGTTTTGTAAACGAACTCTTGTAGGAGCACATTACCTTATTTTACCAACAGTGTAAATTAGTGACCAACTGGAGCCCCAGCGGCGGTCAGTGCCTGACACCCATAAAGCGCGTACCAGATGTTTGTGGTGATGTCTAACCCTGCGGTAACGGTGTAGGTGCACCTGATTAAAGTGCTGGGTGCTGGTAGCGGGGGGGCTTTTCTAATGACCGTGCAGAAGAGGCTGCCTGTGTGTGTGTTTTGGTTAACTGTTCTCAATCCCACTCTGATGTTCTCCAGCTCTTGACACCCCCGCCCACTCCCTCTGACTCTTCTGCACCTCCTCATCTCTTCTTCCACTCCTCCTCCTCCTCTTCCCTCTCTCTCTCTCTCTCGATTTTTCACTTTTTTTCACCCACAGCTCGACCGCAAACGAGTAAAGGTCTCCCAACTGTCAACACCTCTGATTACTTGGTATGGCCCTGGAGTCCACGCGGCACATTCTGGCGGTGACATGCTGAATTAATTATCGCCCATGTGCTGTTTGGGCCTAGATTAGGGTATTTAAAATTAATAGAGGAAGGAGGGAAAAAGTGTTGGAGAGAAATAATGTGCAGCCGGAGGCTTGAAATCTCTGCCTGGAAGGTGAGGCGCGAGTTCGCCCGGGTACACGTGCGGTTCATCCAGAGGTTCAGACTTGCGTAGTGCATTAAACTAAACTTTGTCTCTAATTTAACACTCAGTTTAACTCGTCTGCCTGCAGTCAGGGCCCAGATGAGGTGGACTGGGTATAATATGGTGCTCTTCCACTGCCTGGTACTGGCTCAGCGCAGTTCGGCTCTACTCACTTTTTTTGCTTTTACGTTACCAAATCTCGTACCCGGTTCTATTCTTCATTCCACCTTTGCCAAGGTTCCGAGTGTGCTGAACATGATACTATATGATGACGTGTACATATCGGAGGTTCCTGATTGGTGGTTGCTGTGTTTGCGTCCCGGTTCTCAAAAGCGCAAAGAGAGGAAAGAGCGAGAGGAGAGAGAGAAGGGCAGACTGTTGGTCACCCACTTTTTATCAAAGAAAGGTATATTTAGTTAGTCATTTACACACTCACGTTATAGCCAAAAGTGCTAGCTGAATTATCTTGCCTAAAAGTTCGTTTCTCCTGTTATTCATAAGAATAAAATATCATAGACCTGAAAATGAGGGTGTAAACTTCTTTGTCCACATTTAAAGGTAATAAGTTTGTAGTGTAGTCCAGGTGCAGGCAGATTTGCAACTCCTGACACAGACCAACTAGGTTAACCACCCTAAATAAGTATCCTAAAGGCATGTGTTATTATGCACAGCTCGTGCAGCACCAGAAACCCCCCCCCAAGCCCAACACCAGATTTGGATAAAGGTGAGCACATAGCCTAAAAGATTATTCACAGTCTCCAGATAAAATGTCAACACTTTGACTGCCAACAACATAAAGTTACATGATGAAAACTACTGTAGCTGCTGTTTAACTTATAGGCTCAGGAACAGAGACATGTAGAAATAAACAGTTTCACCTACTGAGAGGTTAGACTCTCACCTTTCAAACGAGCCCATGTGTCTGTATAACACAGAATAGCCAACAAAAATCGCCAACAATTATGTAAAATGCTGACAGTCTAGGATGAAGCTTCGGTGCGGCTGTCAAAGTGTTAAGAGTTATTGGTCAATATGTGTTGAAATTACCGATGTTAAGGTTTGTTTGTTTAAGTAATAGGCTATAAATGTTATTTTGTTTAGCCTGTAGGTTATCTATGCCCTGGCTAGGAAACCCCATTAGTAGTGTGCGTGTGTTGATACGGTTTGGGGGAAGCCTGGGGCCCAAAACGATTTTCTTTCAGGGGGCCCAAAATTGCTAGCTACGCCAGGCAGTGGAGAACCACCCACAAGAAAAGTACCGGGTACCAGATTTATAATGGAAAAGCAAAAAAGCGAGTAGAGCCGACCTGAGCCGAGCTGGTACCAGGCAGCAGAGAAACACCATTAGATTAGCGTAAAACAGGAATGTCTATATATTAAAAACAAACCGCAATCTTTTAAAAGCTTGATTAGAATCTATTTACGGTTCTGCTGTTAATGTGGTGTATGACTGTGTAATAGTACGTCCTGTTTTCACACGATATCTCCAGTGTCTGCGTTTCCAATGTAGTGAAACTGGCTGCTATGACTTTGACCTGTGACAGAAAGGAGTTCCACCCATTAGAACAACCTTAAATGCTCTGTGTATGTACCTCTTATGCCTTAAAGATGCCATAAAACAGTAATTTCTCCAGAAAAAACCTAAACGGACTTATACTAAAATTAAAATGATTTCGCTAAAGCATTTTAAAGTAATTGGCAGTCCACGCTGGCTTGGCTTAATTGGATTGGCTACTAATTTTAATGCACTCAAAGTGTGATTTATCTACAGAAAACACAAGTATTAGTTCAGGACTTGGCCAATTTGTGTGTATTAAATTATCTGTACTGCGATTGGGTCAAAAAAAAAAAGTAACCGGGGTCACCCCTAGGGTCCACTTAAGTGGAACTAGGGAGTGGATCCGCACTCGGCGGTGCCAGACGTTTGATGAATGCGGGCGGGTTTTATGAGGTGGCCGTGTTTACGGGTACAGTGTTGGTTTTGCGCTCCGGTTATCGCCGGCGCATGTTCATAAAATGAACTCATTCATTACCCTCAGCTGGCTCCGGCTCAAGTTTGGACCAAGAGCAAAAAGGTGGAGCCATAAATCTCGGGTCTTATTCAGCGCGCAGCCAGAAGTCTGTTTGCCCTCGGGACAAAGTTGGAGTCCGGAAAAGAACACAAGCAATTAAACCGTAAATTCCGGAGGAACGGTGCGCCTGGACGCCTCTCGGGCCGCGAACACCCACTCGCTTCCTGGGAGCGGCCGGTGGAGTTAAGTGGAAAGTCCTGTTGCGCTGTGCCGTATGTGTCACAGCAGAACATATTTAAATGGTTTTGCCGATGTCTGAGTGAGCAGGGGCTCATTATCTTTAGGAACAAACCTACATCCGATTCCCCCGCCGGGTTTCAGTCCTGGACCTGCAGAACATGGAGCGGCTCATGCAGCCAAACCGCACTAAGACATGAACACAGATTTGTGGCTGTCCGTGTGAAGGGGTAGGTGATCTAGGACAGATTTTCTCCATCAATGGGCCACGGATGGGCGCTGGGCTGTGAGAGCATTGCTGCCCGAGCCTCGCTTCTGCACCTATCAAAATTCAGTCCGATCCAGCTGTGATATCAGCGCTGCAGACACTGTCCCACCCCCTCGACATAACGATCCGCCCCAATGTTCAGCGTTCCCGCTCTTTGTCTTTTTTACTCCAAACTTTTCATGAACACATGCTTTAAGAGAGCTATCAAGAGAGCTCTGCCCAATCCTGAACCCGGCCTCAGCCAGGTCGGGTTAATATTTTGGGCCCGATCTCAGCTTTAACTGTCAGCCATGAAAACAAGGGACATAAACAGAAAAACTCGCTCCGAGCAGCAGTGTCAGCATGTCTTCCTCATTTCCACAAGTCAGTGGCAAAGTTTGATTAAAATGGCCAAATAATCCCTGAGGCTGACTAGACCTGTAATTTCATTTAGGTTTAAAGCCAATCTGCATTTTCAGCACCATGTTGCATTGTTAAAAAGGGTAGTTTGAAAAAATCATAAAGCAAAAATTATACAGTATATTAGATCTGGACGATGTATTGACCGATATCGATAATTATCAGTATTATAGTTCCTGTAATAATAAAAATAATGTAATAAAATATAAATTTAATTCTATCCCAGCAAACAGAACAAAAACATTAAAATAAACAATATCAATAAACAAATATTTTTTCCCCAACAAATCACTACATACAAAATTAATTTTTTATAGATTTTCAAGTATTTATATAAACAAATACCAAAGCTCAAATGAACAAAACTATATAATAATGTACCAATGTGCACAAAAGTACAATATTATAAATATATCAAATGGCAAACACAAAATAAATCAGGGCAAAACTGACTGCAGCAAGTATCTGTAACATTGTTGCCCCCTGTATTTAAAACCCTTTCTTAATGCGAACTGGTGGCAGGAATACCAATATAGTGCTTAGCTAGGGGGCTCACTTTAAGAAAGGCAGTTCTGTGGGCTTTCCACCATTCCAGAGGACTGGTTTCACTGGCCACACAAGGAGATTGCAGATCATTTTTGAGTTCAGTTTCAATCAGCTGTTGGTCTGAAAGTCAGGTTGACTACTTTAAGAGGTTTCAACAAGACTAACTGGCATCATTTCGTTTGCCGAGAACTAAGTCACTGCACCAGCAATGTCCCAAAGCCTTTTTGATTTTTTAGTCACATAGATGCTGTTGTCACCCGGAACATGCTGATTAAGAACTGAGTGTTTGGGTTCCATGGACAGGAAGCCACTGGATTCGTGGCTCTCTCTAGCACACTTGCCTCAGGGCCAGGTGGTCATGGGTTTGAATCCATGGGTTTCAATCTCCATTTAGGAACTTGGGGATAAGGGTCTTGCACAGGATCCCAGTGTGTGGTTTCCATGGGCAGGAACCCACTGGGTTCCTGAGCAAGACCCTCAGGTAGGGAACGGAAGTCGCTCTGGATAAAAGCTAAATGCTGTGAATGTAAATGTAAGTTGGGTGAGGGGAAGTGAGTGGAACTTACCTTCCGAAACCAGACCGGGTTCTCTTCTCTTGCCTCCAGTGTCCAGATTCCGCCTGCAAGCAGGACCTGCTGGCCTACCTGCAGAGAATCGCCCTCTACTGTCACCAGCTCAACATCTGCAGCAAAGTCAAGGCCGAGGTCCAGAATCTGGGCGGGGAGCTCATCGTCTCGGGGGTACGTCAGCACACACACACACACACACACACACACACACACACACACACACACACACAGTGCATGTACATGCCCCACACATGCAATCTGATTAAAAAATAATAAAGCAATTCATTCATTTTACATTTTTTACATAACAGACCTACAGATACACATACAACTCTGGAAAACAATGAGCACTTCTGAAATCTTTCTCAGGTTACATATTTAATAGCTGCATGTGTTTAAGAACTGCTGGCAATATTTTCTCCTCATTTCCAAATAAAAATATTGTTCTTTAATGCATCAGAAAAAAAGAACTGATGTAGCCTTTACAGAACTTGAACAAATCTCTCCTTCTCTCTTAAACTAATTGGCAATAATGAGCTCTGAGGAACTTCTAGTAGTGTTTCAGCATCCAGCTGGTCTCCCTGTGAGAGGAGAGTGTGGATTACAGCAGTGTTTTATACCTTTCCTCAGTAAATAAGATGTGATGCAGGTGATCAGTTCCTCATAAAGCAGAATGAGGAGCTTGTGGAGGAGTTTAACACACACTGGACTGGAACGGGTTCTCACTCTTTTTTTTTCCATAGGTGTATTAAAAACCCCAAAACTGAGCCCCTACAATGTCTCTTTGCATTATTTTGGAACACTAGCTGGAACCCTGTGTGTCTCTAAGCCTGATTAGTTATAGTAGCTTTAATTAACAGGACAGAGTAAATGTTTGCCATTATGCCAGTCACAGTGGCAAAGTTCTACTACGAACCGTAACTGGCTTTTCAGAGTCTTAGAGATTAGGTATGAACACCCATAATAAAAAAAAAGCCTGAAATGCCTGTGGAAGTCTGCGAGCATTCAAACGCTGAAACAATTACTTAGTCTTATCAATAATACACAGACTAGCGACTTTGTTATTAATTACACCTATCTGCTCACCGTTCAGGTGCAGCGTGTAGTTTACCTGAGTCTCTGCATCATTAATGCTCCCCCTGCCCATGCTGGTCAGGACCCCCCGCAACACACACAAAAACACACACACCGGAGGCGGGTGTTACCGGATGGTGGCTCAGAAACCTGTTCAGAGTAACCGTACTATCGTATCCTCACCACCAGGTTCACCCAGGTTAATGATGCACCTGTCAATCACTTACTGTCGCTCATATCTCATATTAACGCTTTGGCCCTCCTTGTTTTACACACTAAGCGTCCTGGTGGTAGTGTTAATTTTGTCACCAATTTTTTGTCTTGTGACGAAATGTGCTTTTTAATCTTAGTTATATTTAGTCGTTAAAACAAAACTCAAGGTATCTTAGTCAAGTTTTAGTCCACTAAAGGTCTCGTCTTTTTAGTCTCGACATTAGCTTTGCCATTCATTTTTATCCACGCCACAACATGATAGCCAACTAGTAAGTTTGGTATAATGGCTATAAAATAAAACATGCATAATGTATGTCCCACAACACCATAGCTAACTGGTTTATTTAACGTTACAGTGTAGATTCCTAAAATCAGCATG
>JBBKCR010025215.1:0-11872 GCA_037577295.1 Ladigesia roloffi | reverse complement strand
ACACACACACACACACACACACACACACACACATACACACACACACACACACACACACACACACACACACACACACAGACACACACACACAGCAAAAAAGCATGAAGCCACTTGACTGAGCTGTAGAGGCCTCACAGAGTCAGACCCATTTCTCCATCACCCTGGAAATGAGCCACCCCTCCACGGCCAGCCAAAACTCCCTCAGAAAGAGGACATTTCCAGAAGCACCATATATCTAATGCACATGGAATGGTGTCAGCTTAACCTCTTCACCTGTCCTCTGCATGTGTCTGCCCTCTCAGCATAGTTCTCTAAAAAACGAATAATTTACTCAGTTTTTCTTTATTCCAAATGTAGCCATGCTAGCTTTGGATGGGCTGAAGGTAACATGATGCATCTTTTCAAATCTGATATCGATACTCAAACCATAGTCTACCAAAACGAATTCATTATGGTCTTTTTACTTCTCTTCAACAACTAAGATGTTAACAATAAAGTGCCAGGATGCACTCCCTACTATCTCTAGACTACACTATGTTGTATTTTTTTGTAATTAAAATAAAGTTAACTTTCTGCAGTAATACAGTGCATAGTTTATCTATTGCATAATTTTGAATACATGACTGAATCACCATTGTCTCTTTGTTAGACTTGTATTTTTTTCAGTACCTGATCACATAAATGCTCTAAAGAATGAATGGGCACAAATTCCCACAGAAACTCCAAAATCTTGTGGAAAACATTTCCAAGAAGACCTGAAGCTTAGTTAGCTGCAAATGGGGGGAAACAACTCCATATTAAAATCTATGGATTTGAATGTAATGTTCCTGTGAGAGTAAGGGCAAGGCCTTCCAAATAATTTTGTCTATAATTTGTAATGTGGGTACATTTTCGTAAGTCATGATATGAAACCATGTTGAAATAACTGAAGAGGGAATGGTCAGCATGTTGTATTTCAATGAACACATGGTGTAAAGGATGTAAAACAAAGGCTAAGTCTCTGAACACAAACAAACATACACGAGTAAGTGTTTGGCTGATGTGCTTAAAGAGGCCGTTGCTCAGTAGAACTGATAACGCAAGAAGCATTGTTGATGTAACACATCTGGCTGCATTCTCATCCCACATGGCAACAATTTTGAAAAAAGAGGAAAAAATCTGAAGTTTAATGTTTTCATGTTGAACTGTGACACAAACTGAACCATGGTTCAGAAACCAGTGACCAAATCAACCCATGAAAAATGGTGAACTGCCACACTTCTAGCAGTTAACATGTAAGTATATTGCCCATTATCCCTGCACAAACAGGCCTGAATAATCTTGTGCGTGCCTCAAGCTGTGTCAGGTTGGAAAGAGAACATATGGTATAAATTTCTGCAGAATTAAGAGCAGAATTAATATACGAAGTATTTTAATACATTATTGTCGACACAGAACTGTCCATAGTAGTGATGAGGGTCCCCAATGAAGTGTTTAATGTCTATAGAATCTACTTTATTTATTACAAGAAATAGTACAAATAAGCTCTCTGACAATTTTATCATCACTACATCTGAGACAGTAAGTTTACCTTATTGTCTAATATTCCAAACTGGTGAAATTCCTCTTTACAGTTTCTCAAATAGACTTGCTTATGTGGTCAGGGGCATGTCCTGTAACATACTTCAGTTTTTTGCAAAGCTAACACAATATGTTAACATACAGCCTCAATTGGTTTGCTTTCATAAATGGCGAATATCAAATTGTAAACCACATTCTTTTTATATTATATGCTATTGATTATAAGTGTGATAAACCTTCAACTAAGAAATGGTATTGAGCAAGTTAGTGCAGGTTATTTTTTACCAAGTAACCATGCTGAAGGAGGACAAAGATATTCAGATGCCCATCATTTTATACAGTCATAAATAAGAAAATACTTAGTACAACACATTATATAGCAATTGGCTATATTTCTTTTCTGTATATGGACTACTAAAAAGAAAAAAATACATCAAGATGGTAATTCTGATAATTTGTAAAGTACAAATGATCACAATTACCATCTTAATTACAAGCCTAGCACAAAACAATATGTCCATTTTTACACACAGTCCCTTAGTCTCTATCTATTTCTTATCCAGTGCACCTGGTAGAGACTGAAGTATTGGCTCCAGAACCCAAACAGAGTAGTCAATTAAATTCTATTTATTTATTTATATAGCACTTTTTGCAACCATGTTGTCAGAGTCCAGGGCTGAGTCCCTATTGTGCAAGCTGGCGAAGAGACAGAGGCGAAGAAGGACTCTCTAAGCAATTGACCATACAGGAAAAATAGTGCATGATTGTAAATATATTGAGTGTTTTTAGTACCTGACGAATACAATTGAATATGAGGACTCAAAATATCAATTTAAATAAAATAATAACCCTCTTTCAGCAATTAAAATAAGTTGTGCACAGTATTAGGAGTGGAATTTATTAATTTTGCTTGAAATAAAACCAACCATTTTCCAACGGCAGCAGAAGGTGTGTTTTGCAGAAAGAAGGTCTGCTACTGCTAAGTGTAAGGAATAAGTAGGAGCAGAAACCACGTCTCCATGAGAAATCAGCACCTTGTAAGAGACGAAACAGGCCATGCTGCATGGACAGGATCTTTAAGGGGATATGGCATGTATTTAAGGCTGTTAGCTCAAATTTCAGTGTATGAATATTCTACTGTATGTGTGCATGATTGTGTTGTGTTCCACTTCCAGAGATCTCCAGCCAAGAGGGCCTATTGCACACAAACACACCCAGACACATCGGGACCCTCAGCCAAGCGCTGTCACGCTGAAGAGGAGAATGAGTCGGTTCTCTCACTGCTGGTCAGCCGGATTAGCGTTGAGACTGCACTCATTGCCCATGATGTGATACTGTGTGCTTTCTCTCCACCCACAATTGGATCTGATTCTAAACTGGCTTTTTTCCCTTTCCCCCACACAGAAGCCAAATCTTTTGTGGATTTGGGATTGATCCTCCTCTTGCCTTTAGCTTCTGACAGATTGTGTTATGATGAAGAAATGATACAGTAGTTCTGGGTCTATAACTGGAAATCTGATCAACAGCAGACACCCATTTCTCTCTCTCTACCTCTTTCTCGCTCTACCTCTCTCTTGAGCACTTTCTCTCAGCTTCTCTCTCTCTCCCTCTCTTTCTCTCTGTTTCTCAAAAGAGAATGAATTGAAGAGCAGAATCCATCTCTAGCACTTTCTCTCTCTGTTTGTCTCTGTGTTTCTCTGACCTCTCCTTCTTTTTCTCTCTTTCCATCTCCCTCTCTCTCTCTTCTTTGCTTTTTCTATTCTCATATTCGGGCTGGTAAAGCTGGAGGCACACATACATCTCAGCTTTACCAGTCCTGCAGAAACTACACACTCTTTTAGTTCCTCTTGATCAGGTCTGATTTCATAGCCAGGTTGTTGTGACTGAGTCTGTATTTAGTAAAGATCTGTCTCTGCTTCATGTCTTGGACAGTAACAAATAATCTGGCCAGTTTGAGTTCTTGTTTTCGTGCCAAAAGTTTAGTGTATTATTTATAGCGCAGCATCAGAGGGTTTGAGTTATGGGATAGATCAGTCCATCTGAGACAGGGGACTCCTTCCAGGGTTCTGTTCCTGGAATTAAAACAGCAATGTTATTCTGTTACTTGATTTTAGATACTTCTAAAATGTATTTTTTGTTGCTTTTGTTTTATTTTTTGGGTAGTTGTGCTAATTTCTGCATGCAGGTTAAATCTCAAAAAGTTTGGACATGATGTTTGAAATGAGCGATGACACTAAACCTTACTAGCAGACATCATTTTCAGTTTGTGAACTTGGTGTAGAATTTAAATTCATTCTCTGTGTCTTTCTCTCTCTGTCTTTTCATCTCTCTCTCTAAATATATATATATATATATATGTATATATTTCAACCTGTTACTGCCCATATCTTTGAAGTCTGTTTTCTCCTTGATGTTCTATTTTGTATTCTAACATTGCTGTATAGTTATGTAGAGGATTGTTAACAATGTATGTTATGACCTTCTTTTGAACTTTATATCTCAGATCATTAACTCACCTACAAAGAATGGCTCTTGTCACTTTCAACCAGTCACGCACATACTTATATTTATATATCTCTGCTGTCCATTTTTGGACCGTGACAATATATTTCCTGACTGACCCTGGCCCAATGGCAGGTCAGAGAGATCCTATCTTCAGTTTGATTTTTTTGGCATGAAGGAAGCACTGAAGTGACATTCTTTCTTACACTAGAAGCTGCACAAATATGCACGAAGAGTCACGCAAACGGCTCTACATATTCATCTCCATCCGTGGCCTTTGACCATGCTGGGGTTTGAGTAATGTCCTGAAGCAGGACCCAACAGCAGAGTTTATATTATAACTACCATGCCTCGGGAGAAAAATGGAAGACGATTTGGTGTTTTCATGTAAGCCGACATTCCTGTTTACTTTGGGTTGTCGAGCAGGGGTGAGGCCAGGCTTTGATCCAGGGGTTTCTTACCCGGACTGAGTAGGAATGGGTTCTGGCCAGCTTCAGGCCCGCCACACCCGTGTTGTGTCTCAGCACACATGGCAGAGCGTCTCATTTCCTCTAGACTGAACAACAAGGGCAAGCCACAGTTCAGATGGTGCCAGTGGTGGTAGAGCAGAAGTGTTTGTGCTCCTTGTTAATCGAGTAAACATGCTCCCATGATATGGGAGGCTGACCCAGGGTGCATTTAAATGTACAAGCAACCGTTTAACTCACACACACATGCCCACACATACAACTTTAGAGAAATCAATAGTGTTTGTTCAATGCCATTACTTAAAAGAAATATTTTTGGTACCTTTATCCTTTATTTCAACAGTATGGATGAATTATTGGGCAACCACTATGAAATGCTAGTAAATTATTTGATGCATGGTAACAGAAAGTTCGTTTAAATGAAAGTCATTTAAGTATTGTAATGCATTATGATACAGTGGGTGAGAGCCTGTCCAAATATGTTCCACTGTTTGCAGCGAGTTTGAAGCTTGGCTCATGAGTGCACCACTGTAGATCCAGCCAGGAGAAAAGTCGACTGAAAAACAATAAAAAGTCAGATGAGGATAATCATCCATTTTGTAAACGCCATGCCAATTTTCTTCTTTCCACATTTATAGGTCTATGCACCAAGGAGGCCAGACACAGAGCACCTATCTCAGAACACCTTGACAGAGTCAGAAATAAACCACACCATTCATGGTACAAATACTGTCCCTGGTGTGGTACAGCCAAAGGTACAGATTTAGTACCTTTGAGTTTGGGAACCCCATGCTTTTATGTTGCATACACAACACACAATTTGCTGAGACTCGAGATTCGGGTTTTAAGTATATCCAATTAAAATAGTTATGAAACATATGCAGATAAACTCTCCAATACACACACTGCACCCTGTGCTCTAACCTTCAGAAGTTCTAAAGACAACTTCCATATCTCCTACAGGCCTTTCGTGGCATGACATGCACTTTACTGAGTTTTTTTGCAGGTCACATCTTTAACTTATAAACAGGCTCACTAATTCATTTTCCTCTGCCTAGCCGCCTGTCAGCACCGGGCCGGCTGGTCGGCGGACTGTATAAAACAGCTGGGAACACTTAGTATGTGATCAGAAATTTAGACTTGTTTTTACGGTTGAAATTTACATTTTCCAGATTATCACCAAAGTCTGTTGTTGGGTGATTGAATGGGGCTGGAAGAGTTGGCCAGACCGGAGAGGAGGAAAAATTTAAAAGGTTTATGAAAGAGATTTGTCCCACCTCTCGATTTAAGTGTTTCTGAGAGAATGATGGTTCAAAATGGGACAACAATTATCAAATGAAAAAGTCAGCAGGAATAACTAGCCGGATAGTGGTAGAAGAAGAGAATGATCTTTTCATTTTTTGATCCCTGAGAGACAACAGCCCATGGTGAGCGATACCCTCTGACTAATTAAAGCTCACATTTGTATGGCATTCTGTAAAGAATGGAGTGATACATACTGAAACAGCTTATTATGTGTATAAAGGCCTGAGTACTGAGTCACTGAGTACCTCCCAGTGCATTTGGCTGTTGGACTGAGTGGCTCCTTATCGCCATCTACTGGCTTTAATTTTTCAACCCTTTTCACCAGCCCTGGTTTCTTTTACATGAAGAGGGGCTGAAAGGAGAAAAAGGCAATGTCTCTGGTATGTTCCACAGAGAACATTCAGTAAATATTTATATGAATAATGTGTATATCAGAGTCCTGGCACTGGGAGCTGTCTCCTTCAACCTGCCCCCTTGGACATGGCAAAGTGCTTCAATTTCTTTTGGCTTTCTAGGTGCGGTGGACGCTGTTGTTTGCCAGTATCTTGGAGCGGAGAGGTGACTTGTGCCAAATAAAGCTGGGGAGTAGAGCAGAAAAGAGCTTTGCTGATCTCCTATCCTGATCCCTCTGATCCTCCACAAAGGCCTGCCAACTGTCACCAGGCCAGGCTCAGCTGCCTCCAAGGAGAAATGTCCCCTTTCACCAACATAGTCAGTCGGTTTGAGGCTCTATTCAGTTTTTAGTCTTAAGACTACTTTTTAAGTAAATGCTGATATAGCCATTGTGAGGACCTTTCAAAGACACATATGTGCAACTACTCCTGAGGTACACTGACTGAAGTCAGCTCCAGTTTTAAACTAAAAAAGCAACATTTGGACCCTTACTATGTCTTTAACTGCATCTGGCATAAGTGGAAATTTAGATTTTGACAGAATGTTTGATTTTAGCTTAACTATATATCTGAACACTGCAGCCTTTAGAATGTGCTGTCTTTAAAAAGTGGACGGATATTGTTTGAAAAGACAGTAAACATCTCACTGTTGTTAAAAGTTTTAAAGTGTCTTATATGTATACCATTTCTGACTATATATTCTCAGTAACTGCAGGGTAAGACAGGCTGTAAGACAGGAGTACAAGCACCTATTCTATCAATGCTGAGCAAGATTTTCCTATTTACAGTTGAAATGTGCTTCTACGTTCTAGCCCTTAGGGGTTAAGACTCATTAAGCTTGAAGTAAATTGCAGAGTAACAAAATTAGTTAGTAATCACTGTGTAACCACTTCTACCACTGTTAAAACGATTAACTAAGCTGACTTCAAGTTAACTTTATGAACTAGAGCACATGCCTGAATATGGGTATGTGTAGTTTCCTGGGATTAAATATAGACACATGGGAGTGCTTAAATACCAAAGCGGGCGTAGTATCTTTAACGTGTAAAGGCTCTCACATACTCATGTATTGGAGGGCCAAACTGGAGTGATCCTGTATCCTTTTTGGCGTTAAGGCCTAATTGAAGGTTTCAGTGTTGGCTTTATTTATTGAAAGGGAGTCCGAGCATACAGGGGAAGTTCTGTTCATTCATATGAGGCAGTGTGGTGCTGAAAGTGTTGGCGGCAGCTGGGTTATCTAGAGCTCACACATAAACAGAATGGGTTAAAAAGGCTACATGGCTGGGCCTCTTGTGCCTGACTCCACTCCCTCTCCATCTCCTCCGCCTCCTCCTCTCTCCACCTCTGCTTAAATTCAGACTCGCTCCATCAACACGTCCTTAATGACTCCATTCTGCTTCGCACTGCTTTATCTGCTCTACATCTTTCCCCCACTAATGTGGTTCTCTCAACAGGCACGGCATGCGAATAGGGGATTGGAATAACAGAAGGAGAGAGAAGAGAGAGAGAGAGAGAAACATAGACAGAGAAAGAGAGAGAGGCATAGAAAGAGAGAGAGAGAGAGAGAGAGAGAGAGAGAGAGAGAGAGAAAGAGGATTAAGAGGAGGATGGACCTATATGGCTACGTTGGTGCCATGTGTATGTTTATCTATAGTCTGTGTGGGGGCATTAGGCTCTGGGGGTCTGTCTGTAAGGTGTAATGGGTTCTAGTGGGGGTATCTGGACACTTAATATAAGGTTAGTTTAGGGGAGTCAAAAGGGGCAGTGAATAGTGTGAATGATGTGTGGAGGAAATTATGGCTTTCACACACAAGCTGAAGAAGTCACACTAACACACACACAGACTTTCAGCAATTTGCTCACAGCAAGGCATTTGAATCTGCTCAGGATTCAAGTTAGCATCCTGATACAAAACTACTTTTCTAATCATGTTTAATCTCTAATGTGTGTGAAGTGTTTGAGTTCACTTGGAAACAAAATGCCCCCCCACACGTTCTTCCACACTAGTCCTGCATTGGAACAGGCAGTGAGTAAACCTATGCTAATCTCTTCCCATCGCTGCACTACACTTACAACTCAGCCAAGAATGGCAGTTTAATGAGGTTATGAAAACATGTCTAATGACCTCAGTGACTCCTCCTTCAGCACCCTGGCACAGCTGGCTGCCATGTCTACATCCGTGCCATTACCAAAAGCATCATCACTCATGTTATGACGAAGAGAGCCAGTAATTAGCTGTCAATGTAGTCCGAGCAGTAGCTTAGAGCATAATGTAGTGGTCTCAGAGGACGGGCCTGAGGACAACCGAAGGCTCTGTGACAGACCCGTCCCAGTTATTTGAAAAAAGGTAGAAAGGTGGTCAGGGTGGTCCTATATCTGACTGGCCACCCTGTGTACCACCACAAAATGTTCTTCACGTAAAATGACTGAAAAGTTCTGCCCTGTGATGTATACATGATAAATAATAAATGTATAATATTAATAAATAGATTAACATGGAGTTGCTGTGTTTGATAAGTAAATAGTTAAAGACGGAAATATAAATAAATATTATTTTCCCTTAGTCATTATTTGAGGGAGGTTCTTGAATTTGCAACTCTTACAGCAACAAGACTGGTGTTGTTAAAAAGAGCTCCCCCAACTTTCAGACATTGGGTTAGAGATATGATGCACTGCTTGCCACTGGAGAAAATTCAGTACAGTATATGCGGGTGTTCTTTGTGGTTTTATAATACTTAGCATTCATTTTTGGATATTGCTAAAAGAATGGAACAATATATGAAAATATGTGCTTATTTACTTTTATCTATTTCTTTATTTTTATTATGATCATTTTTTTCTTTTTGTTTAGACAAAAATGTCACTGTAATACAAATATTATGCTTTGAATCTGTACTTGGTATTATTTTAATTGCACAAAAGCATGGGGGGATAGGTGGGTATCATTCTTTTTGTATATTATTATTAGCAATAATGGAAACCTTGAACAAAAACAAAAAAAATAAAAGTATTTTGCTGCTTTTATATTATTCTACTTGAATTCCTGCCTTTCCCCAGAGGACAAGCTAAGAAAATGTAGGAAAAATATCAGATTTTCTACCACACTTTAGCCCAAAGACCTTGAAATAACTGTTGATTTGCAAAGTGTTTTATACCATATCTATCCAGCACACAGTTTTTGTCTGTTTTTTCACATTCCATACAAGTGGTTTACAGCTAGAGTCACAAAAATTTGTGTCGATCAAGCTATATTGTGCAGTTATAAACACAACAGCAGTCGCACCATCAGTAACTCTAGGCTAGTGAAAGTCACTTTAGTGTATCGTCTCTTTTACACTCTTCATATCTTTGCACTTCATATCTCTACATCAGCAGTTGTCAGTTCTCTCTTAGTCTAAGGCCCCTTTTGTGGATAATAAGTGCCCCCCCTCCCCCACCCTCATATCCTCCACCAGAACCTTGCTCATTATTTTAACCTTCCCCTCAGCTAAAACTGACCTTCTTCTAAAAGAGGAATTGCATTTTTCTATGATGCTACAGATTATTTACAGGTGGGCACTGGATGGTTGTAAATAGAGATCTGAATATTTTTCATAGACAGATTTCATAAACTTACAAAATAAAAAAAAAATTTGTAAACAGAAATCTGAATATTTTTCATAGACTAGTTTAAACTACTCTGACGGTCAAAAACTACATTTGCATATTTTCCACAGTGGACCACAGATTACTCTCATGTCAGTGGTTCCCCAACTTGAGAGCTCATTCATCAATAAGCACACAAATCTATGCATAAAATATATCTACAAACTTGAACATGTGTAGAGGTTTTCCTTTTGACAATGCATATAAAATGAAATGACTGTTGCGTTTCTGCTGTCCATTAATCAACTACATTATCTATGTAAACTACTATGTATAACATTAAATACAAACAAATAATATTGTAACAATCCTGGGATGAGATCGTCAAACGGAAGTGACGGAGCACTCACGAGAGCTGGTGAACAAACAGTTTGGCGAGCCCTCCCAGCTTAACTCCGCTACATTATATTTGCAGCTTGGTTTATCCTATTTTAAGTAGTTGACTTCATTAGCCTGTAAATTGATCTGGGATCAATAAATGCCACCCCCCCGTATGTAACACCGAATAAAATGACATAAACAGATGAAGACTTAAAGGTAATACAAGTAGTTTTAACATCAGGCACAATATAAAGCAGCTAATGTGGTGTATCATTCACCGGAGTGTAATTTTCTGTAAAAACAGTATTTGTGTTTATGACCACTGCTCTCAGTGGGACTTCAAAGGGAAATTACTCACATTCCTTCAGGCTGTCACAAACAAATAATCTAATGGCCCACTCAGTTAGATTTGGGTGATTTCTGAAAAAGAGTAAAACCTAGTTAGGTAGTTACAAGAATCCAGCTAGATAATAACTGTTTGTACTGTTACATATTAATCCTAAATCTACTTCAGTGATCTCTAGCCTGTTGAAGTCTCTAAGTGCAAAAATGCAGTAAATCTGAAACAAGGCTGCCAACTTTATAGTAGGAGCTGGACCAAAGAATGTTAAATGTTCTAAACTCCGATGACATGAAATACTGTACAAGATTATTTTTTATTTTCTTTGTTTCTGATTGTAACAAAGAGCAATATGTCCGAGCTCATCAGCCCACACCAGTACTGTATCTTTCCGAAGCGCCTTCAACCATTTCCTCTTGGACTAAGCTGAGCTCGGCTGGACTCCATGTGATGGATTACACTGACCTCTGGTGGATGCTGGGCACCCTCACAGCTAAAAACAAATGTACAGGGACACACCTGTTTTTTAGAGTTTGGGCTGTGCCTGTTACATCCAGTAGTGAGGCAATCTTAATACAACAACATACTTCCAAATTTGTGGACACTGTTGAGGAAATTCCCATTTTAATCATTTTATTCATTTATTTCTTTATTTTCTTTACTCCTTTATATATGTATACACACTCAGTATTCTGTCAGTGAGTCAGTGATTCAGTGATTTCTTTTTTTCATTTCCTGATTGTTTTGTTATTCATTTAAGATTAAGCAGGAGTCTTAAGGTTAGAATTTAGGGACCTATGGTCTCCATACCTTACATCTTAAAAGCAACTTAATGAGGAGCAGTGATGGGAATAACGGCGCTATACATAAACAACGTTATTAACGGCGATACCTTTTTCAGTAACAAGTAATCAAACCAGTTACCGTTTCCCCCGTTACAATGCCGTTACTGTTACTGACAATAAAATGCACGTTACTAACTGAGAACACTGAAGCGGTTTTCATGTGAGCAGCGTCTCTCAGCCGTCTCTCGATGGGGTGTGTGTGTTCGGGGCCGGGGCGGGACACATAACCAGTGATGATTGGTGTGTCTGTACACATGGTGTAACTGGGAATGCGATGACTGGCTTAGACTTAGTACATTTCCATGGTTTAATAATCAGGCAAAGTAGGCGGTTCTACACGGGGGCCAGGATCCTTATGCCCCCTGCTCTGAACAGCCAAATATTTTAATCTCGACATGCGCTGGCTCGATGAAAGAAACTAAAGTCTGTGTTCTACACGGACTACTTAAAGCACACACACGAGCTCACACACGCACCTAAGTCCCCACTACGCCG
>JBBKCR010025200.1:0-11872 GCA_037577295.1 Ladigesia roloffi | reverse complement strand
TATCTATCTATCTATCTATCTATCTATCTATCTATGGTCTGCTACTCAGTATCACAATATCAGCCCCTGCATTACAGATTTTGCAGAAGCCTGAAATATGCAAATAAGCCACGAACCAATCACAGTGTTCCTGACAAGACAACCAATCACAGCTCCAGGTGCGTTACTGGGTGTTCTGATGAAAAAAATCTCACTACTTTGACCTATTTTTAAACCCTAAAGACACTGAATCACAATATGTCTCTGTATAAACTCAGTAATCATAATTCATACAGTGTAGCCCTAGTTTATCGATGACAGTGTGCTGCACCATGTCAGAAACTACATAAGTGAGTTTATTTTAGTTTACTGAACACCTGAGCCTGAGGAACATTAGAAGACCAACTGGAGCTGAAGCTTTGAGGCAAGTATGTAACGATTTATGCAGTTAGCATAATGCTAATCACTGGAGTGCGAGCTTCCCTTTCTTGCTAGCCCCAGTAGCTTGTTCCCTTGAGAGCTAAACGTACCAAACCTGTCTTGACTACATGTGGGGTAAAATGGATTGTGTAAGTGAGGTTTTCACCTCAACTGTCTTTAATAAACTCATATTTTCTTAACATTATACCTAAAGGTATTTAGCATGGCAGTGGGTGCTGGCTTACCTTGCTGGAAATTACTGTGTGGGTAAAAACTGAGTTGATGCAACTCAGAGTTGTCTTCATGGCAGTCCTGCCTGCAAACACAAGGCCATGGGTGGTGATCTGCTGAGTGCGGTTCTGATGGGACCACCAGAACATCCAGCAGCTCAGATCCATCGGACGGCAAAATCCTGGGAATTTGCCCCCATCCTGAGCCTGAATCCTTCCTCCCTGGCTCACCGTCCCAGTTCTTCAGGATGCTGTCGATAACGTCCTCGTCCAGGAGGGGCTCGTTGGACGGAGTGGGCTCAGGTGACCAGGATGGACCACAGGTGGACTTTGGGATGTGGCTCTTAGTGCGGTACATGTCAAAGCTGCTGGCCAGGGAGGAGATCTGATGGGCCAGAATGCTGATCTCTGCCTGTTCCCTCTCAGTGTATCTCGGAGAGCTCCGCTCGGTCAGTGCGTGTTCAGAGGTCAACAGCTCTGCGGGAGAGGAGAGCTCAGAAACCTCAGGAGCTCCTGCATCAGCCATCAGTGCTGGAAGCAGGCAGAGGTCCTCAAAATGGAGAACGCTGTTGGATGAATCTTCACAGGCCTCTGGTTGGAAGTTGGAATGAGTTTCAGCTTGGCATGCATCGTAAGAATACAAGGAAGGAGGAAGGGGGCTGGTCTCCATAGTAAAGGAACTGTGAAGGAACGTTTGAGGCTGGAGATGCTGGAAAGAGAGGGAGGAGGAAGAGGAGGAGAATGGTGGAGACAAGACCTCCTCAGCATGGGGAGACGGGACGTCGGAGCCACTGTCTTCAGAGAGAGAGGAGGCAGGGCTGTAAGGAGAGCTGGAGAAGAATGTTCTGTCAGTGGGCACGTCTTCGTCGTCTCTGCTCCTGCTCACCGGAGAGCTGTGAGACAGACGCCTGATCTTCCTCCTCTGACCAGCGCTCTGAATGCTGCCCTCCGCCTGACGCTTTGGGGAAGAGAGGGGGCCGGGACCCCAGGGCATCTGGGGTAGTTGTGGAGTGACCGGTGCAGACGACATGCTGCTGTAGAGCTTCTGTCTCAGGTAGGCTGCCTCTGTTTCACTGCAAGATCACAGAAGAAATGTATTAATAACAATAATGAGTGTATATATATATATATATAGTGATGGTGTATGTGGGCTTTACCTGATGATGTAATTTGTGGAGGTGATTTCCTCTCTGTGAGGATCTTTAGAAGCGTGAACATAAATCCAGATCCACAACAGAGTTTTAGTCTGAACTCTAAACACTAACTCAGCATCTCCATTCTGCTGCACTGCAAAACACACACACACACAGTCAGTACTTCATACTGTATACATAAACAAAGCACAGCAAGAATACATTGATTAAAATGTGTGTGTTTAGACACTTACCTAGGTGTGTATGTGTGCTGGCACACATTGTCAGGTCTTCTGGGTGGAGCATGCTGTACCAGGATCGACCAATCAGCTCCTCTGCGTTGTAACCCAAATAGAAAACCACACTGAAACACACACACAAACACAATATTCAGTGAATAACATTCTACAACAGAAAATGTTAGCAAATTGTACTATATCATAGATGATTACATTAAGATAAGATTTATGTTTCACTCTTTCTCTCACTCTCTCTCACAAACACAGACAAACACACTATAGCACTATATAATATGTAGAATGTATACTAAAGGAGGCGTTTAACAGAATGTGGAGCTGAATGCTGAGGGCTGGTACCTGTGGTCTGCATGTGTGAAGCTCATGTCGTTTCTATGGGCACTCTGAAAGTGAGGGCTGAAGCTCAGGCGTTCACCATCTGTCAGTCTGTCCACCGTGGGCGAACACACAGCAACAAACAGGTGGCGCTGAGGCTCCCGAAAACGACCCCGCACCAGCAGGGGACAGCAGCTTCCATGCTGCAGCCTGAAGGCCTTGGAGGTGTTCATCCGGCACACAAAACTCCGCTCTGAAGAAGTAGGGGGGAGGAGGTTATCAGAGTTTAGCCTAAACTACTGCTTGATAACACATACATATGTTTTTCTCTCTTCCAGATGCTCACCATTGTCAGAGTGGTCTTCTTCTAAGCTGAACTTCACTGAATCGACATCATCAGAATCAATCAGCTCATAGAAAGAGTCGCTCTGAAGAATCTCCACCTGGGGAGGGAACACACACTTTCAGCTTCAGAGCAAAAACACGGTCAGGACAGCACACACTGGTTTAAGACACCCAACTAAAACACTGTAGTGAATAGTCATGCTTTTTCATGTGTAATAGATACATATTAAATAGACAACCAGAGGTTTACTTGGATATTAACAGGTAGACAGGTTCAAAACATTTAATATGCCTACAGGTCTCTCACGTTGATCTCAAACTGATCTAGCACTGATCTCACTCTCATCTCGCCCTGTCCTCATGTCAATCTTATACTGGTTTCACATCAATCTCTCTTTGGATCTCCCTCTGATCTTGCACTGTTCCCATACTGCTCTTGCAATAATCTCAGTCTGGCCTCACCTCAACATCTACAGATTTAGGATAAAGTTAAAGAAATCCCTCTCACCATTGAGAAGCCGAGATACTGGGACACGTTTTCAGACACGTAGACAAGTTTTCCCTCCTTGGTCATCACGACAATAAAGCCTTGCAGGGAGTTCAACACAGCTTCATATGGAGGGAGAACACCTTCATCGCCTTTCCCTTCATCAGCTTCAGAGAGGAAGATAAAAAAAATTACAACAAAACCCTCACACAGTTACCAACAGCACTGCATCTGAAAACGTGATAATCAGTGTCTGAACTTAGTGGAAAAAACACAGACACACTACACACAACATATAAACAAGTTTCCTGCAGTGTTTCCCCCACCAGTACTCTTCTAGGAAGGCTAGATTTTGGAACCTTATGGTTTGATGACACTCAACCATAGCAATAGTCGGGTCAGACATTAGATGCCCTCAAAGTACCATCAAACCACACAGCAATGATCCAAAATCTAGCCAGTTCACTTGGTTAGAAACTTTATTAGCAGATGCAATCTGTATCACCTGTAACAGTGAGGGCACTTTGATTCACTCAGTAACTGACCTAACTAATGCTCTTAAACTATGCTGCAATCAAAGTATACAGCAATCTTCCAACATCTCGCCTTACAAGAAGAGTAGAGACTGTTATTGGTGCCCATTCTAGTAGTTAGTACTTTACTGTAGAGATACAAGCTGTCCTGAGGTAGCTACAATTGTATGTGTGTGTGTGTGTGTGTGTGTGTGTGTGTGTGTGTGTGTGTGTGTGTGTGTGTGTGTGTATGCAGAAAGGCTGGTCAGTAACGAAGAACTCTCACCTGCCAGGAGGACGCTCTTCCTAATGAAGGTGCAGATGATGGCCATGCTGTGGAGGTATGAGAGCCGCTCCTGCTCCTCCGCTGAGATGGGCAGCAGGGCCCGCATGTTCCGGATCTCTCCATTGATGTGGTCGCGTCGAGCTTTGGACGCACCTTTAGTAGACCTGCAGGACACCATGGGCTCAGGATCAGGGTTTCTTCACCCACACACACAACCTTGCTTCTCCAACACTCTGAGACCAGAGAGTAAGGCCCCCTTTATACTCTCTGAGGGAGTGGGCGAGAGAGAGAGGTGTGGGAGGGTGAGAGTGTGGGTGGGCGAGAGACAGAGAGAGAGAGAGAGTTTACTGGGGGTGGGTGAATGAGTGTGTGTGTGTGTGTGTGTGTGTGAGAGAGAGAGAGAGAGACTGAATGAGAGTGTGGAGGCACTCTGTCAGACACTCCTGATGAGGTCATAAATGTATAAAATAATAAAACACAAACACACACACGGGTATTAAAACAGCATGAGTTATCATGATTTCTGAGGGTCAGTGTATAGTTTATTATCACTGACATTAAAACATACTAACACTTATACTAACACAATAAAAGTATCAATAATTATAACACTAGAACTAATATTAATACTAACACCAACTAACACTAACATCAATAATAACATTAACACTTACACCAACTAACAAAGTTCTAACTTTAATAATAACACTAACTCTAATATTAAAAAGAATACTAACATGAGTTCTAGAACTAATATTTACACTAATACTAAAACAAATATAATACAAACATTAACATTAACTCTAAGAGAAACACTAACAGTGTGCTGACATTAATACTAACATTAACAATAATGTTAATATTAATACCAACTATCATGAATACTAACATGAATACTAATATTAACATTCACACTGTCTCTAAGGCTAACACTAATGCTAACAATAACTCTTGTAGTAAAATTAACACTAATACAAACAATACAAACACTCATCTGTGTTATAAACTCAAAGGGTCAGTTTATTGGGTGTGGATTAAGTCTAGTCTCAGATTAAACTGTAGTACTCACAAATAATATCTCCTTGTAAACAGTTTTAGTCTGGATTAATTTTTATCTGGGTCTTAATCTGGTATTTAAAGTGAAATGGTCTGACAAACTGTAATTCCCATGATGCCCACAAGGGGGTGGACTCACCTGAGGCGCCTGCAGGTCACCTTCATTCCAGAGTCTGAACTATCAGATTGGAGGTTAACACACTCTCTCACTCAAACACACACACGCATACAATAGAAAACAAAATGTATCTTTAATTAATTCACATAGTAACAAATAGATATATATTGAATAAACAAAACAGACAATGTAATTTTTCTTACTTTCATCTGAGGACTGGGCAGAGCTGTGTGTGTGTGTGTGTGTGTGTGTGTGTGTGTGTGTGTGGTGCTTTATATGTTTGGAGAGGAATCATAGGAAAAGCAACTGAGTGGAGTGTGACGCAGAGTAACAGTTATTTCAGTCTCATACACCTAAAAATATCTGTGTGTGCGGGGGGAAGGCAGTGGTTGTATTATTGATATTCATGCTATTAATATCACCATTAATAACAAGCCAACCATTCATTTCCATATCAGGAAATTTACATATAGGTATAATGTCCTAATTTCAAACTCCCAACGAATTTTTTGACCAAAGAATCACTTAATTTATCATGTCATTCAGTCTGCTGCTCAAATTGGAAAAGGTCATCACAAAGTAATGAATATAACAGAACCAAAAATGTTAAGATCACTTTTGGATGTTCCTCCAAGATAGAACTTAAGTTTCTTCATTTGCATTTATTTCAGACCATTCTGACTCATCCAGTTAGGCATGAATGAGACTGTATTAATACTAACATGAATAATTAACACTAAAACTAACATTATTATTAACATTATATTACTATATTCTCACATTAGTTACAACATAGTCGCATTTACACTAAAATAAATCCAGTAAAACCCATTAATGCCCAGAAATGTCTACTGATGTGGGGGTTCTGCAGGATTATTGGACAAAGCTTAAATATGAAAGAAAGAAGACTTACTATTAACACTACCGTAGTATTACAGTCAATTAAACTTAATTCCAATTAAGGCGAAAAAAAGCAGGGCACTAAAACACCCGAGGTCTAAAATTAATAAGTCAAAAATAAATAAATAAAAGAATGAGGATTTAGATTAATTTAGAATGAATGTGTGTGTGTGAGGGAGAGACAGAGAGAGAGAGAGAGAAGAAGACTGGTAGGTGATGTGTGAACATCACTGATCACTGATAAGCTACTGTAAACACGCAAACACACACACACACACACACACACAAATACACTACTGAGTTTAAACCACGTTTCTCAACACATCTGAGCAGGTCAGTAATAAATGGTCAAGATTAAAGTGTGATTCTGTTTAATACACAATGTTACACACTCTGGCACATTTTTGGTTTCTGTAACTGATGATGATCGACCTTCCTTCCCTTAATATCAGTTTATAGGGTTCTGTTTAAAGTTCTGTTTAAAGATCGGCTTAATGTTTAAGTTTCAGGTTAAAGTTTAGTTTGAGGTTCCATTCATGGTTCGGTTTAGGGTTTAAGGTTTAGTTTGAAGGTGAGCGTGAGTTTCAGTTCCGGTTCTGCCTTTAGGTCCAGCTTTAAGGCTCAGATTGAGGCTAATTTTTGAGGTTCTATTTAAGGTTAAGTTTGAGGGTTCTAAGTTTTACTTTAAGGTTTAGTTTGATGTCCTGTTTAATGTTATGTTTAAAGATCTGTTTTAAGTGTCAATATAAGGTTCCATTTGAGATTTATTTTGATGATCAGTTTCAGGTTTAGCTGGAGGGTTAGTTTAAGGTTCTGTTTAAGTCTCAGTATAAGTTTTACTTTAATGTTCTGTTTTTGGGACTGGTATAGGGAGACTTGGTGGCTGAGGGGTTTCCTGCAGAACTTGGGGGGACGCGGCGTCTCTTCAGGACCCCGTCTGCAGGCAGCACTTAACTCAGCAGATAACACACACACACACACACACACACACACACACACACACACACACACACACACACACTTTATAGCAGCACAGCACTGAAAGACATGAACACACTGGGAGGACACAGGGCTAGTTCTGGGGGGTTAAATGAATATAGGAACATAAATATGATTTATTGCGGGAGATGCAGACACTGATAAAGAAGACAGAGAAGAGATGAGTGGACGGCCGAGGGTCCAGCCACAGGCACTCAGAGGCAGCAGCCCACCGGGGACCAGAGAAGACACGGATCTCACTAAAGTGTCTCTGAGAAACAGAGTAGAGCCCACCCGTCTCTCTCTCCCTCTCCCACTTGGCAGCTAATGAGGATAAAATAAACATCCAGGTGCTAAATGACCAATGTCAAATTCTGACCCTACAGCTGAATCTGAGCCGCATAGTTACTCCACTCCACAAACATTCTCATTCTTTATCAACAGAAACGTGCCCTTCTAATGCATCGTTATAACTGACCAATAAGATTTTATTCTATAAAAACATCCAGTTGCTCCTCCCACTGACCAACATTAAACAAAAAGGACCATGGCATGTTCTAAAATACATGGGGAAAAAAATCTTAAGTTACAAACACCTGACATTAAGATGTTTTTAATGAAAAATGTCCTCCAAAGTATATAGGACAACATTGAAGCTTTCCTCTGGATATTTGGCAGAAGAATAGTAAGGAGAAGTTAAAGCGGAGGTAAAAGAAGCTAAATTAAGTGCCCAGCTGAAAATGCAACCCCTTCTGATTTTTTTATTTAACTAATATTATTTATTGTATTTTTGCACGTACACCAAGTAATGTATTCAACCGACCACTGGTTTTTAATACACCTTCCTAAAGAGTTTCTTAGCAAAGGAAAAGGTTTTACTTTATATTTCCGTGAGATTGTCTATGGTTCAGGTCCCGAGACCCCCCTCTGAGACACTCCGCACTGACCGCTCTGCCCAGTCAGAAATCCATCCGAGTTACTGAATCCAGATCCAAAATAATTTAATCCCTAAAACCACACAAATCAATACGAAACTGATGTCAAAGGTTACCAAGGTTAATCTTCAGGTGATAAATCACCATCTTTCAGCTCACTCTTCCAATCGGAGCGATCCTGACTGCAGGGAGACGTGCTGAGGGAGCTGCAGGTCATAACAATCCTCCACTTCAGCCCAAATCCTCTCTCCGGCTCTGCGGCAGAACGGCTAAGAGCCCTTCCCAGGAGACCCTGGCCGACCTCATTCCCTACTAACGCGCTTGCTTGAGTGACTGGCAGCCACTTGAGTAGCGGCGAAGTTGCAAGTTTAAGGTTGCTGGAGAGCGAGCAGGTGGAGTGTGTCACAGCAAGGCCCTGCTGCCTCTTAACCTCCAGCTTTCACCTCCAAACAGCTCCACACTTCATCAGGAGACCGCCAGAACACAGTCCAGCCACTCACTGGGTCCACAGTCGCTGCATTTCTGGTCAGCAGTGCTTTGTATTGCGCTTGTAGTCCAGTTGAAACTGAGCAGGAAGCCTTTGTAGCCTGAATAAGACTTTTCCTGGTGAGAGCATGAGCTGACCCAACAGCAACCCTCCTGTATTATCAGAGTTCCTGCAAATCCAGACTTTTAGATCACCAACCTTGCATTATCAGCAAAAGACAACATTGGATTATGTGGTAGTAAATAGAAAACAGAAAGGGTACTAAAACATAGCCCTGTGGGACACCATACTAAACTCATATTCAGAAGCCTTCTACTTTCTTCATATACCAAAACTGATCTGTCAAGTAAATCATTTACCATACTGTGAATTATAACACTATAGGTCATGGTCAATTTTATGAAAAGCTGCACTCAAGTTGAGCAGGAAGATATCTTCACATTTTAAGCAGGGCTGGCACTTCTGAAAGCCAGACTAAATTCATTCATACTTTAAAAGAACACAGCGGTTTGCAAAAATCACTCAAATAAACACAATGGTGCTTGAAAAAGAAGCATTGGAGATAATGGGTCAGTAATTGAAGAGACGAGTGGATCTTCAGTTATGGCTCAACCATGAAATGAAAGAAGTTTGAAAAATTCAGGACTTAGTTGAAACTTAGGATTGCACATGGTTGATCGAGAATGTGTCCTTCTGTTGGTGTTGCAATTAAAATATTTTAGGCACAGTTATTTAATGTCAGAAAACAAAAACAGAACATTTTTCAAAAAATAAACTTAATTAAGCAGCATTTTCCACTCTTTATTTTCATGATCATCACCACCAACATCCTCAATACCATCACTGTTCAGTGTTGTGCATATATAAAAGAAGCTATAGTGATGGGTAAAAAGGCCTCACACACACACCATTCTCTTTCTCTCTTACACACATTCACACACACACACACACACACACACCCGGTTTGTATTTGGCACCATCGGGACCCATCTGATGTCTCTACAGTTTTCTAGAAGCTGTAGAAGAAAAATATTTTAGAACAGTTCAAATAAATTGGCCTGCAAAACAGAACCTTAACAGAACCCTTTAAAGTCATAACAGAAGCCTGAAAACCACCAATCAGTGAATGGAAACCAATATTTTGAACAATTAACCCTGGAGAGCAGACGTTCACTGGTAAACATTCAAATACTTCAACCAGAACACGGAAACCAACCCGAGTCCAGCTGAAACACTCAGGAAGTTGCAATCAGAAGGTGCTCCGCACTGCCAAGTTCATACCATCAAGAGTTCAATTTCGGAAGATAAAGTAGAGTTTTAATTCAGCACTGATACTGAGGGGAGATTCTTTTTTTTTCTGGTAAGACAGATGTTTGTTTTGATGACTAGGTCTGCTCTGAGGAACAGAACCTGGTTATTCACAACAGTGGAGCTCAACAATGCCTGAACTTCAGTGAAGATGCTGCTGAAGATGGAAGCTAGACTGCAAGAATGGAAAACCATAAAGGCTTAAAACCTGATCATAAAGTCTCTCAAAAATCTCAAAAGAATCACAGTCACTTGCAACACCACTGAATATTTAAAACAATATAAATGTCAGATGAACCAGAATCGGCACCAAGAAACGTTGTCCTCAAGGATGTAAAATGTGCAATCTTTCATACTCAAGAGAAACCAGGTCCACATACAGAAAGAGGTTTGGGGTTACAAACGAAATGTGGTCAGAGTCAAGATCATGTGACCCGGGGAAAAAAACGGCGATCCAGGAAAAGTCTGAAAAACCCTCTCCAGCCGCTAGGAGGATCAGGTTCGAGCAGCAGAACCGCAAGGTCCGGTTCTGGTTCTGATTGACACTTCCATATTCAGCCATGAGAGGAGAAGATTGGGCGACTGATAGTGCTGTTGGTTGTCATGGCAGCCAGTTCCCACCTACACAGGAAGGGAGAAAGTCATTAGAGAGGAAAGACAGCCATCATTTCCTATACTTTATTCTGAGACCTGAACGTTGCCTGGATAGAGTTAGTATATAGTCAGTGCAGCCTGATTTGTAGCCTGTACTTAGTCAGTATATAGTCTGTATGGTCTCTGTATGTAGCCTGTATGCAGTCGAAGTTTTCTTTGAATGTTCTTTGAAAGGCCTGTATTCATTCTGTATGCAGTCAATATTTAGTCTATGTATAATCTATACCATTTAATCTGTATTTAATGTTTGCATTTGGGAAGTGTTTACTCTGGTTTTAGTCTTCAATCTTTTAAAAATATAAACACTGTATTTAATCTGTAATCTATATTTGTGGGGTGGGGGAAACATCTATATTAGGCCTGCATGTAGTCTGTATTTACTCTGTACATGGTGTTTATTCAATGTGAAACCTGTCTTTGCTCTGTATTTGTTTGTTGTCCATGTTCGAAGATTTTGTTCCTATTTACTGGTTCAGCATTTACTCCGTATGTAGTCTGCATTTACTCGACACATAATCAGTATTTGTTCTTTATAATGCCTGTATTTATTATGTGTGTAGGTATATATTAAGCCTGTATGTATCTGTACTAGCTTACAGTCTTCATGTAATTACAGTATGTTTGTATGGATATATACTGGGCCAGTATGTAGCCTGTGTGGTCAGTAGGTCTGGGTTTTGTTGCCGATTTCCAGAATCGATCCGATTCCGATTCACAAGGCCATGATCCGATTCGATTCCGATTTATTTACAGATTTCTTTGTGTTAATACTAGTTTGTCTTGGTTATGAATGGACCTGAGTGGAGGATCTCCCTATGCTGACTGACTGCACTGCAATATTAACTGTTGAAAGTAAACTTTTCCAATAAGTGTTTATTTTATAATTAATCTAATCCAACATTATAAAATTGTCTATTTCAATTAAAACAACTGCTGCACATGAAGAAAATGAATAACTAACAGGAATAGTGTGTGTGTGTGTGTGTGTGTGTGTGTGTGTGTGTGTGTGTGTGTGTGTGTGTGTGAACAGGAAGAAGAAGCCCCAGCCACAGGTGGAGGAGAAGGACGTTTGGGAGATCCTGAAGAATGCTCACCCGAGCGAATACGAGAAAATTGCCTTCCAGTATGGCATCACAGACCTGAGGGGGATGCTGAAGAGACTAAAGAAGATGAAAGCAGTGGAACCCAAAACCAGCGACGGTGAGAGCGAGAGCGGCAGAGAGACAGACAGAGAGAAAAAGAGAGAGACAGATAGAGAAAGAGACAGAGAGAGACAGAGCGAGAGACAGGGAGACAGAGAGAGAGAGAGAGAGAGCGAGAGAGAGAGAGAGTCAGAGAGAGAGAGAGGGAGAGAGAGAGAGAGAGAAAGAAAGAGACAGAGAGACTTGTTACTCTATGATATATACTTTTTTGTTGTTGACTTTGTGATTTTATACCTTATAATATCTTTATATTTTCTTTTTGTTATCTTA
>JBBKCR010025189.1:0-11873 GCA_037577295.1 Ladigesia roloffi | reverse complement strand
GTGTGTGTGTGTGTGTGTGTGTGTGTGTGTGTGTGTGTGTGTGTGTGTGTGTGTGTGTGTGTTTGTGTGTGTGTGCTGTGGTTGAAAAGTCTAATTCCTTGTGGACAGAAACTGTCCAGGTTTTGTTTTTAAGCTGCAGAGGCGTCTCCCTGACCTCAGCTGCCCGATTTGTGTGCAGAGTGGCTGGAGACTCTTGTTCTGCCCCTTTCAGCCGAGACGTCCTGCTGGGATGGTAAAGGAGATCTGAGGGTGCGTTCAGCTCCAAGCACCACTCTCTGTTGGCTTTCTGCTGCTGTACAGGGTTGTTCTGGTACCAGGCTGTGATGAAAAGTGTGTTCTATGTGGAGCTGCCAGGGATTGAAGCATGTCATGTACACTATCTGTACAAAAGTATTGGGACACTGACAATTACACCAACAGGGACTTTAATGACATTGCATTCAAACACATAGACTTTAATATGGAGTTTCCTCCCCCCTTGCAGCTATAACATTTTCCACTCCCCTCGGAAGGTTTTACACACAAATTTTTGAGTTTCTGTGGGAATTTGTCCCCATTCATTCTTTAGAGCATTTGTGAGGTCAGGCACTGATTTTGGACGAGAAGGTCTGGATCACATGCCATTAAAGTTAATGTAGTCAGGGCTCTGTGTGGGTCAGTCAAATTCTTCCAAATCCAAGCCCTCCAACCATGTTTTTTTTTGTAGAGCTTGCTTTGTGCGTTGGAACACAGTCATGCTGGATTTATTCTTCCTTAAACAGAGTCCACAAAGTATTGTGCAAAAAGTCTTGGTCTGCTGGAGTGTTGGTTCCAGCCGAAATCCTGTATAACATATTTTTACTCATAAGTGTATATCATTAGCCTGTTCCAAAGAAGCTCCTAACAGCACATTTTAGGACATCCCAAAAAATGAGCAACATTATATGGGGCAGCTGGAGGACCATTGGTCAGAAGGTTGTGGGTTCAAATCCCAGGACAGGTACACTTGAGTGAGATACGGTCTCCACACACTGCTCCCCTGTCTGCCCACTGCTTCACTTGGCGAATGGGTTAGAATGAGATAGAATTTCACATTATTCACATTGTGCTGTGGTGTGTTCACATCTGACAAATGAACACTTTACACACTTCAGCAATTATATTTTTTTCACTTTTCGACATCTTCACCAATTCAGTGCTCTATACACCATGAAACCAAACCCCTTATTTTTACCCCTTAATATAACCTTAATTTTTACCTTAATTTCCAGGAAAATTAAGTGGGAAAAGTGCACAGATGAAGTCTGATTAAGGGGTAAAACTACTGAATTTTTCCCTTATTTTTGAAATTTGCCCCTTAAATAACTGAGCCTCCTGAAGAAAATGCCATATATTTAGGATTAAGGTGTTTCACACTCAAACCTTAAATCACTTTTAAGGTAAAATTAAGGGAACAGTTTACAAATTAATGAGCACTTTATTCAAATTAAGGTGTTTTGCATATTTTCAGGGCTAAATTAAGGTAGAGTTAAGCATATTTTAAGTACATTGTGTTTCAAAGTGATATTTCTATAAAAAATCCAGGTGAGTATAACAGATCCTCTGTTAGTGTACTTATGGACCTCTTTTTCTTCTGCAGGATCATCTGTCAGAGGTCAGTGGTTTTCACACTCTTTTAAGGCACACAAAGCTTCTGGATGCTCTCTTGTGGTTGTTTTTTGTGAAATTTCCGCTCCCTAGGTCCATTTTGACGGACAGCTGAAATTGACACTCTCGTGGCATCCTCACCAGGGCGCTCGAAGTCATTACTAATTGCAGGGAACAGGGAGGGTTTTTGGTTTGGATGATGCAGGATAATTATTTTCAAGGGTTCCAGGTTAAGAGCATGAGTTAATCGATTGCAGTTCAGCCGTAATTAGGGCCTGTCGTGTGTCTGTGCAGTTTTCTCATTGTTTGGGGTCTATAAAACAGGGCAGGCTTAAGGTGAGGCCAGAGAGCATCCAGCTGCTGCCGTGGCCATTACCCTCAGAAATGGTGAGTTAAAACCCGACACCTGTTTGTGTTGTTATATCAGAAACTGCTCAAATGTAAATTCAGTTGTATCCTAGTCTATTGATGGACTGCAGAGTAACATCTTTAACAGACTCAGATGATCATATAATGAGGTTTTTATTTTTAAATAAAATGTATCTTTTCATTTCTTATGTGTAGTCCATATCGAATGGAACAGACATGGTTTTGAAATGTCAATCATCACCAAACGTGGAGACTCATATTTGCACACGATGCACACAGGAAATTCGCGAGAGATTCTTCTTAAAGGTGCTCATGATTTTCTTTGCAATAGTGGCTCCACTGAAATGATGTAACAATGGATATTATTAAATATTATTGTTTTTATATTATTAGAAATAACTGTTATATAAATCAGTCTAATATATGTATTTCATTGTTCATTTATTATATATGTATTGTAATCTGAAGATTTACATAAAACTATAATTATTAAAATATAGTGTGATATAGATTATAAATGTTGATGATGATAATAATGATGGTAATACTAGTAACTGTAGTAGTAGTATATTTTCATATTTTCATAGTATATTAGTAGTAGTAGTATATTTTCATTTTAAATATATTTATTCTATATTCATTTTATATATATATATATATATGGTTAGACAATAAACTACTACTACTACTACTATTACTAGTATACTAGTATTATCATCATTATTAACATTAGATTATAGAAGTCTGATAGCTCACTTGTATTTTTGTCATTGATTAGTCACTTGAAATACAAAACATACGAAGGCTGTTTTTCTTTTTTCTTTTATTCAGATGGATGATTTAACTTGGCACACCAGATGTCTGAAATGCTCTGTGTGCAGAATACCTCTACATCAACACACCAGCTGCTATGTCAAGAATCAGGAGATTTTCTGTAAGATGGATTATAACAGGTGGGCTTAGTTTGGGTTTCTGATATAAGGACTTCCAAAAATCTTTTTTTTTTAGAGCAGAACTTGCTAAATGTTTTATTTTCTATTTAAAACTGAGCTTCTTCATGTTTCACCTGATATGATTGATCAGAATCAGAAAACTTTATTGATCCTGGAACTCATGGTATGACTGCACAGTCTCACAGAGGCACAGACAAGAACTATGTATTACGTAAAAAATAAATGTGAAAAATATTATAGATAAACAATTTGAGTAATTTATTAGTTTTCACCAGTATGACGATGATCAAGGACGATTTTTTATAGACATTTTTAATTTGCCCATAGAACAAGAGTGGTAAATTGTTGTCAAAAACATGATTTATGTTGATGCTTCAGGTCTAAGACATGCTGAACTTTGCTTAATGTTCCTAAGTCATGTAGAACCAAAGTTATTTGAATCTGAAAACGTTCAATAGTAATAACTGCTACTGGGGTTTGAAGAATGGGCTCACAGGCAAGTGCACAAAATGTAAAAATGTATTTTATTTTGGGTCTTAGAAACAAAGAGAAAAAAATATAAATCTTTGAACTCAGGAGAACTTTCATTATAGTTTAGTCCCACAAACGTGTGGAGAATAACTACAGAGTGAGGGGTTCCAGGGAGCATCCGAGTGGTGGCGTCTAGGAGAACAAACACCGGTTCTAGACTGTTTAACAACATTTATATTTGTTGAAGTCAGATTTGACATTTACAGGGGTTTAGTCATCCATGAGATGAAAGAGGTCTTTTCTGTGTGACCAGATTAATCTCTTACACTCAATGTAGTTCCATATGTCTTTCAGTACATTTGGTATAAAGTGTGCTTGGTGCGGTCATCAAATCAGCGCTACCGACTGGGTCCGCAAGGCCAAGAGCTTAACATATCACCTGGCCTGCTTCGCCTGCTTCTCCTGCAAAAGACAGCTCTCCACTGGAGAGGAGTTCGGCTTGGTGGACAGCAGGGTTATGTGCCGCGTACACTACGACATCATGGTGGACAATACCACAGCAGAGCATGGTCAGTGAAGACTTAGAACATTTGGGGTTATAGTGAATAATCTGCAGTTGACTGTTTGTTTTGTTTTGTTTGTTTGTTTATTTATATATTACAATTTGTCATTTTAATGTTCATTTAACTTGAAGAAAATGCACTTGCATGAATTACAGTACAATGTTTACAGGGGTAATACTGGCGTTTTACATTCTAGCACCGAAGGAGACGGCAGTTGACTGTACACTGTACAGACGAAATACAGCAAAACTTAACATTTTTTAAAAGAAATGCATTAAGCTGAGTTTAAAATGCAATTAAATTAATTTGGGAGCATATTTGGGGCCATATTTTGACTTTACATTATAAAAATGTGCGTTTTTATGCATTTTTTAACCATTAGGCATTTTATTATTGTGTAAATCTACACTTAAGTTAAACAGTATATATTTTAAGTTACTTTCCCTACTTTTTTTAATCTTGCCTTTATCCTACATAGATTTTTCTTTTTGTATGCTTTTTTGATCTCTTTGGAGAACATTAATTGACATGGTTGATAATGTGTGATATGCATGATAATGTTATCCTTCTCATTTGATTTAGTGTAGTGTATAAGATATTTATATAATAATATATATGTAATTAGAGATTTCATTACAGACTCAAATGAAAAGGGACTTTTTTCTCCTGGTTTAGGGTTTGGCCTGGAAGGAGACTTGCCCTCAAACTGTCTCTCATTGCCTTCCAAGAGAACACGTACCTCCTTCTCCTCAGAGCAGCTACAGGTACCCTGCCAATTCCACCTTTAGGAACAGATGATTTAGGAACAGAAGATTACAACCAGCAGCTAGAGCGATTTTGTTCTGACAGTCTGATTTTCTTTTGAATTGAAATGAAGGTTTTGCAGACACAGTTCACTCAGGAGAGCAACCCTGATGTCCAGACTCTGCAGAGGCTGGCCGAAATGACGGGCCTGAGCCGAAGAGTAATACAGGTAAAGCAACACCTAGCCATTGCCATGCTGGCAATGACAAGAACAGATTTTTTTTCTACTTTTATTAACCCAAGAGTAAATCTAAGTTGACTTGACAACAGATAGCCAGTTCTGATAAAACCTTAGTGTACTGGATGAGAATAATAGGCCTAGAGATTAAGAACATGTTGCAACTTTCATAGGTGTGGTTTCAAAACAGCCGTGCAAGACATAGGAGGCACCCTGGAGTGACTCTGGATGAGCCACACCGCTCTCACTTCAGCAAACCTGACACAGAGCAGCTTGCACTCCTGCAAGCCTACGGTGAGGGCCTGATTAAGAATATTCAGCCAATTTTTTTAAGTGTTATATTTTATTGCACGTCATTTAAAAGCACTGAGCGACCTTTATATATACGTTTGAATATTTTATATAAATTGTCCAAATCATTTACATTTACATAGTCAAATCTTTTCACAATAATAGACATTGAGATTGTTTTGGGGGTTTTTTTTACCTCCAAACAGGAAAGTTCTGTTTCAGAGTGCAAAATTTGGTACAACAATGACAGAATTATTTTTTTTTCTCTTTCATAGATCCATCATTCCCTTTAACAGCCACCCACGGCCTCACAACAATGGTACCGCATTCACCTTTCAGTTATGAGCCGTACAGCTTCCATGTTGGAGCAACACAGATCTAATTAGATCTATATGTGTATATAAACAAGGCCTGGAATGATCATAAAGCCAAAGGGAAAAAGTATTAATTTGAATAAAGAAGATACTTATGTACGAATTGTGCAAAACCGTTTTAGAAAACCAATAAACAGTAAACAAACCCTTTATCTGGCTATATTCCAATGGCGAAGGTTATGTGGCATGATATTTGCATGCATGGAAAAGGCCATTTAAGACACTTTACTTTTGGGGATGCTTTTACTAAACTGCTCAGTGTGTCCCAGATCATTTCCAGAGCAATACTCTTTTTTATTTAATGCCAAAACTTCAGGTTAAAGGTCTTCAGTTTCAGCTTTGTGTATTTAATAGATGGCGCAATTCTAGCAATGACCATTATACAATTCATCCACTGAGCAGTTTAACGGTGACCATAACAGGTACAGATCTCCGCATGTATTATTGATCCCTCATCGATGCGTCCATTCTTGAGGCCATTTCATGGAATATTCCCAAAGTGTTTTATTGATCAGACCACACTTAGGCCTGCTGAGAAATTGCAGCTTTGTAAAAAGGCAAGGCAATACAAAAATGAGCAGAAAATGATCGAAAAACGACCACACACTCCCACTCGTTTATGGGCCATTTGTGAACTCTGCCTCTGCTTTGTATTACCGAGACAAAATGATACAAAGTGATACAAAGTGCTCAAATCTGCACCTTCTCATGACTCGGCTGACTCTATTAGGAACAGAATGACTAAGAAAGTGAAATATAAAAGCATCACGTGCACTATGAAGATTTTATGATAAGATATTTTGTCATTTTTCAGACACTTGCATGATGTCAGATCTTTAGTTAGCCCTAACTTCACGAATCATTTAGTTCACTGGCAAGAAAGAGGTGTGGGGAAGAAATGAACATTCAATGCATTTTGATGCTTTCATGAACCTTCTTCACTGTGCTTGTTGATCGATTTCCACATCATAAAGGGATCACAATAAAAAAGACATTTTTGTAGTTTTCACGCTATGTGTGATTGCGTGTATTTTGCGTACAGGCTGCCTCAGATGTCAAATGAGATGTTCCGAAGCAAGAGTCAGCAGAAGTTAAGTCTGGTGATGTAGCTCAATGGTACAGTGCTTGCTTTGCATGTATGAGGGCCTGGGTTCAATCGTCAGTATCTTCATTTTTGGAGGCATTTGGTGGCCTAGTGGCTGGGAGTTGCCCTTGAGACGGTTGATTTGAACCTCAGGACAGCTGGTGGCTCCACTGAGGTATCCTCCAGTAAGGTATGGTCCCCACACACTTCTCCCCGGGCACTGTGTTCTTGGATGCTTGCTGCTTCACTTGGTGAATGGGTTAAAAATATTTCATGCTGTTCAAACTGTGTGCTGTTGTGTTCACATATGACCAACACATTTCAGGTGAATACTGTTTTACTCTTTGACTAATTAATTAGGGCTTTGAATGAAACATAACATGTAATTGTGACCACATGTGTACAAAATGTGTGCAGGATAGTTTATCCATTTTGTCTCTTAAATGATAAAAATCCCTTTTGTATGAAGCAAACAATATCAATGTGAACTGCATTTAAACATTTCACCAAATTAAGCAGCGGGCTGCCACCAATATAGGGGGGCTGTCTGGTGATCAGCACGTGGGAATGGGGCCACGCACAAATGTACCTCAGTGATGCCACCAGGAGTCCTGGGATTCAAACCCACAGCCTTCTAAACGCAGCAGCAATTCCCTAACCACTTGGCCATTAAGAGACATTCAGGGCTGAGTGGGATCAAATTATGCTCAAACATAATAGGAGGGTTTAAGGTATAGTGGCATTGAATTTTTTTACTGCCACTCCCTTGTGACCCCGTACCCATCGCCCCCCCCCCCCAACCCCCACCCCAGATTGAGTACTGTCTATGATTCTGTCACTCTGTCCGATACTTTTGTCTGTATGAATATTCTCCCACCTGTAGGTGAGCAGCACACGTGTCTGTATCTCCCTGCAGTGCCACAGAGGGACACTAGGGACAATAGAGGCTAGAATTAAGTATTTCGCCCTGATATGAGTGGGTCAGGTGATCAGCCTAATTCCGAGGCTGCACCAGTTTCTCAGGGGTTTTGCCTTTCTGCTCTTTCTAGCTGTCCATTGTTTATATTTCCTCCTGGCTACTGTGGCCTGTGAGGGCCTGTCCCAGTGTGCTGCAAAGTTCTCTGGTTTCAGGCTAATGTTGCCTCTCTTATTGCTGCAGTGTGTGTATGCGTATGTGTGTGTGTGGGACTGGACCAGATCACCTCAGACCTTGTCGAAACTCCCCTCATGTTAAACAGGTCGAGCAGGACTGGGTAAACTGGTTAATTATAGTACGTGAAAACTGACCACACACATTTACTGTTTGTATTCTGTGAAATGAGCTGATGAGCCCCTGATCTTGTAAAATCGGAAGGCCCTTTAGGCGTCCTTGAACTGATGGTGTGCCGTCAGAATTTTAAATGGAATTTATTGTCCTTTAGCCCATTCTTATATAGATAAATACATAAATAAAGATCGATAGATTGTTAGATCTATAGATGGATAGATAGACAGATAGATACACAGATGGACAGATAGATAGTCAGATAGAGAGACAGATAAACAGACAGACAGATACATAAATACATAAATATACATATAGACAAAGATCTATATTCTGAAATATACACTACAATCAGATAGAAGGTATTAGGTTGAAAACCTACAGTATATTTCATCTAAATTTTACAATGTACAATGTATTTAGTCTTCATAAGTTTAGTACAATACCTTGATCTGTCCACAATATAACTCTCATGCACAAGAAAGCTAAAAGGATGCTCTGTATTTTACGTTTTGTGGGCTTTCTTATCCCACTGATAGTGTACACAGGCTGTAAGGAGGGGTTTTGGCTGACGCTCTTATTTGTCACTGCGGGTAGTCGGGTACTTTTTCTGGTAACTGGCCACTGGTTCAATGTGCCTCAGGGCACTGAGGAGGTGTAAATGTTTTGAGAAATCACCCAATGTTTTGGTGTTTCTGAGTCTGTTCCAGGAACCCGGGCTAAAGCAATTGACAAAAACTACAAATAGCGTGCGAGCTGTGGAATTACCTGGTTGGCTGGTCATGGACACACATAACCAATCAAAGCTCAGGAGCAGCCCCTGAACCAACACCCTGCCCCACCCGGGTGGATAAAAGACACCTGCCTTTAGAGCATCCGAGCCAAACCCAGACTTCACCCAGCATCAGAGTGAGTATTTGATATAATCAATTTATTTCTCAAATGAATTAGATTTCTGTGTGGACAGGGATATATAACACTTATACTCGGATTATGTCTGATATTATAAAATGACCAATCAGATATGTTTATTAGTCTACTGTATAATATAACAGTCAAATAAACTACCAAAAATTTAATTGATTTCTGTGCTGATTGGGAAATACAATATTTAAATAAACTAATAATTCAGCAATAGTTTTGATCAATAATCAAATAGTCTACCAAGTATTTCAGCAATTAAACAAGCAGTTATGACACTTGTTTAATTATTAAATAAGATATGTTTAGTAGAGCTGTCAGTGTTTGATTATTAAGCGAAAAATGTAATAAATATTTTATTTATTTTTGATACACATCATTTGAATGAACTATTAAATCAGCTATATCTGTAGAGCTGTCACTGTGTGACAATTTTAATAATCAAATCAGCAAATAGCTTGACAGTTAAACAAGTGATCATGACGGTTTTACTTTGTTTGCCTATTGTAGAGTGATTTGGGGACTTTTATCAGAGAGAGGCGTTTTATATACAAGTTGCTTAGTTTTTACTTATTACTTGTTTAAAACATAGGGCAAGCTATAAAAATGTAAAACCCTTTTAACATAGCAAAATATCGTAAAACCCACAATATCATCATGTAAACTAGCAAATAATCATTGCTAATCAAGTTTCCTTTAGTAATGTTATTGGCCTGGAGTCTACTGTATAGTAGATGATTGTTTAATTTTAGGAAAGATAGGAGTGCTTATATTTTTAAGTTTTCGCAAACTATGTTGCATCCACTTTGTCCAACAGTCAGCCCACATATACTGCCGATATCATGGCCTCCAGCCTGTCTGTGCGTGGATCCTCAGTGGGCCGCCAGCCTTCCTTCTCCAGCCTCTCTCTGCGAGACGGGGGCGGTCGCTGCCGCTCTAAAGCCGCGGTGTCCCTCTCGTCAGCCAGCACCCTGTCTCTGTCTCGCTCCGTCTCTATGGGCAATGGCCTCAACATCCTTAGCAACCTGTCTCTGAACGGCCTGGCTGCAGGCGCCAGCGAGAAGGAGACCATGCAGGGTCTGAACGACCGACTGGCCAGCTATCTTAACAAGGTGCGCTCGCTGGAGAAGTCCAACGCTGACCTGGAGCTGAAGATCAAGCAGCTGATGCTGGAGAGAGCGCCTAAAGGTCACAACATTGAGGGCATGATGGCTCAGGCTCATGCAATTGGGCAGGAGGTCAGTACAGATAATATAAAAAACACTAGTGGGAAATGTGCATTGTTGCAGCAGAGAAGATAAGAAAGTAAAAGCAGAATAACCAATAGAATAGAAGACACACAACATTATAATGTTAAAAAACCCAATAAAAATCATGCACAAATGTCAATATATACATTTGTCTCTGTGTATGTACATGTATTTGTGTATTTATCTTTATATATATTTATAACAAGTAGCTGGTCAGAAGTAACTAATAACTGATTATTCCAAGAGAAAACTTCCTCACTCTAGACAGCTATATTAATTTTACAGTAGACTGAATTTAATAGTTACTGAATTTACTCTTAATATATGCATTATGTTGACATGTGTATCTATAAATGGACGTTTGTGCATGTCTTTAAAGAACTATGTGATATTTAATGCAAAATGTGTTAAAACAGATGAGACAAATAGCGTCTCACAAAGGATTAACACCATTTTTAAGTGTTTTAAGACAAAATAAATGAAATGTTAAGCTTAGGGTTCAAGGGATTAATTGAAACACTAATGCTCTCTCTTGGTTGTTTAGGTGAGGAAAAAGACCCTGGAGAACGCTCGCATTATGCTGGAAATTGACAACGCAAAGTTAGCAGCAGATGACTTCAGGATCAAGTGAGTGGCCCATCACTGATCTTAGACAGAAAAGAACTACACCAAGATCATAATGATCCTGTCACACTTGTGTTTGTGTAGATGGGAGTCGGAGGCAGCTCTGTGTCAGTCGGTGGAGAGGGACTGTGTTGCCCTACGAAGAGCGAAATCAGACCATGACCAGATCATTACAACTCTCAGAGGAGACCTGGACAGTCTGAAAGAGGAGCTATATTTCCTGAAGAAGAACCACGATGAGGTGATGTTACTTGTTTCAGTGCTGTTCTGCAAATGGGCATAACACAAAAACTACACTGATTCATAATGTGCTTTTACAGAAAACCCACTTTCAAACCAGAGACTTAGGCTTAAAAAAACCAAAATCATTTATTAGTAGAGGCGTAAATGTTCAAATGTTCAATATTATGCCAAGGTGAGTGTCCCACCAGTGTTTGAATGTAATACACTACGTGGACGAGCAAGTCTTATCAGTAAAGCAAAGACAGCTGTGGAGCTGATTTCTCACTGTAAATGGAAACACCCTGTCCATCTTTTCCCTTTTACTACTAGCACTCACACACACAAACTCAGTGCCTAAAGGATGGGTGTGTTTGGACAGGCAGGTGTGGCGACCTAATTATACACACATGACATCACATGAAAGCACTTCACACAGAGCATTACTGAACTACATCATATATTAAGGATGTGCCTAAGGACAAGATAAGATAAGATAGTCCTGAATGTGGACATACAGTTTTATCAGCCAGCTTGACAGACAACCAGCTTTAAATGTCAATGTTCTTTACATTAACATGGCACTGAACACAGAAGAGCCATAAAAACACTGTTTAGAATGAGCAATATCATTGCCAAAGTTCAGACACTAAATCATACAGTGTCTTTCTGTATGTAACAAAACTAGTATCAGGATATCTAGATTTCTCTAACTACATAAAGATTTTAGCACTTAGAACACTCCTCTGGTTCTCATATATGGGGCGCCGTTTGTAAAAGCAGCACCACAAATTTAGAGGTGTCATTTTTTTAACATTTAGCGCAATGTTCACACAATTTTCACACATTTAGAGCTAAATCTGTTAAAAACAACATTGTTAA